>JAKTQJ010000041.1:0-118885 GCA_030558835.1 Blastobotrys illinoisensis | reverse complement strand
GGGCTAGTCCCCAGACCCCCTTATAAAGATGCAATTGCTACCAAGGAGGCTTTTGAGTGGATGGGGCCACCCCCCAGCTGGGAGCTAGCCCCCAAACTCCCTTATATAAACGCAATTGGTTGTATCCTCTATATATTATCTTGAATGAATGAATTTTCTGTATTTATATATTATCTTGTGAATCTCACATCGTTAGTACTTGTAGCGGTTCGGCGGTTTCGCACTCTTCGCGATGGACTCCCAATTGGAGTGTCTACAGTCGTAGGAGCCGTCGTAGTGGCCGTACCGGCTGATGGCACTGGATCGGCTGGCGTGTCGAATCGCGGGTCGGGGAGCTTTGTTTGGTCTCTGACGTGGGTCGACGGAGCATTGTTAAGAAGGTCGTTAAGCGCAAGGTCGCGCCACGCTGGCTCAGCTGCTCTCTGTTGCGATTTCGCGATACCCATTATGCCTTGCTGTTCGGAGATCATGTCGTCCTCTTCTTCAGGGTTGACAGGTTGGTGCTCTGGGGGCACGATGATGTCATCAAATTCGAGCTTGGACTTCATCCATTCCTCGAAATAGACCGCCGTCCGCGGCAGCGTTAGGTGTATATGTGATCTTTCGCTGTCCCGCATCTCTCGAGCGCTCTATTCAACTTGCTAGACTGGGGAATCTCCACTTGATTCCCGGTACGGCAGTCACAAGACTTGAACAGTTGGACGAGACTAGCTAAGCTTTGAAACGTAACTACTAGACTTTTTTGTTATATTGTTAGAGCGGGTTCCCTGGTATTAATGAAACCAGCTTGGAATATAGTATGAACCTTAACTCGGCAGATCCAAAATAATCCCTTCTTTGCTTTACTGTGTAGAGTGGATAGCCTTTTTGCTAGACTTTCGGAGGGTCCTGGTAGCTACTGTAAAGAGGCTGCGAGTAGACTGGGTACAGCGTAATCGGCCGATATCCCGCGCAGACAACGCACAAAATTAATCGTAGCGCCGGTAATCGACCGTTGGCATTAAACTCGAGCTTACATCAACCGTTATCTCTATTACCCCTATATCGCTGTCAACTACACACGTAACCTATATTACCGGGGGCACAGACGCAATTGTATATAGCGTGCGGCAATAACTGCATCGAGGCAGTGAAAAAGGGTGGGGTGCCGGGGGGTCCGCAGCGACATCCCAAAAGGAGGACACCTTTAGGTCCACCTCCCACCACCCAAACCCACTCTCCTGTAGTTCCTTTGCTTCATTTGCCTGCTTCCACTCGAGCGACAGCGGGATATTCAACGGCCCCGTATTCCACAGGTGTAAACTTTCCCGTTTGGCGCATCCAGACGGCCGCAGAAGCACACAAGAGAACAAGTGAACTGAAAGGCGCCACATGTCGAAAGCGGTGCTGAGATCCATCAAAAACGTGACCAACGGGTACACTGCTGCCCAGGTCAAGGTCCGCAATGGTACGTACTCAATCCCTTTGCTGTCGTATTGGCCTTGGTGTGCTGCCGCGGCGGCGTTTTGGCTGCCGCATTGGTTACGCCTTGTTACGGCTGCAACCCGCGTAACGAAAAGTACTAACAAGAAATAGCAACGAGTAACGACGCTTGGGGCCCCAGCTCACAAGACATGCACGAGATTGCACAACTGACGTTCCAAAAGTAAGTGTCGCACGCCTTTTATAGAACGCAGCTAAGATGTGAAGTGCGCTAACCCCCGATAGCCATGAACTGTTTGAAGTGATGGACATGATCGACCGCCGGCTCAACGACAAGGGCAAGAACTGGCGCCATGTCATGAAGGCGCTCACCCTGCTCGACTACCTGATCCACTGCGGGTCGGAGAACGTTGTGCTGTGGTCCAAGGACAACCTGTACGTGATCAAGACGCTCCGCGAATTCCAGTACATTGACGAGGCCGGGCGCGACCAGGGCGCCAACATCCGGCAGAAGGCCAAGGAGCTCACGTCCCTGCTGCTCGACGACGACCGCCTCCGCCAGGAGCGCAAGAATAATAACTTTGGCGGCTCGCGGCGGCGACGGAGGAATTCGCGGGCCGAGTCGCAGCGGGCGGGCTCTCCGCCGGCCAATGGGCGAGGGAATATGCGCCAGAACTCGTCCGAGGCGGACCTCCAGCGTGCTTTGGAGGTGTCGCGGATGACCGCTGAAGAGGAGGAGCGGCGCCGACGAGATGGCAACGTTGACGACGACGACTTGCGCAAGGCGTTGGCGCTTTCGAAGGAGGAAGAGGAGCAGCGGAGCCGAAACAACCTGTTTGATGTGAATTCGAGCCAGCCGAACCTCATTGACACCTCGGAGCCCGTGTACTACCAGCAGCAGCAGCAGCAGCAGCCGCAGATGGCGCAGATGACGGGCTACGTCCAGCAGCCACAGTTCGCCCAGCCCACCCAGGGGTACGCCCAGGTGGACCTGTTTGGCAATCCGCTATACCAGCAGCAGCCAATGGCTACGGGAATGCTCCAGAACGCGTATGCGACCGGCGGAGGGTACCCGCAGCAGCAACAGCAGTTTGCTACTGGGTTCCAGCAGCAGCCACAGGCGCAGTTCCAGCAGCCCCAGCAGGAGCCAGAGCCGCTGCAGCCGCTCAAAACGGGCTCGAACAACCCATTTGCAAAGCTCAATGCGCAGAACAACAGCCAGCCGGCCCAGTCGAGCCAGCCATCGCTTAACCAGATGCAGATGCAGCAGCAGCAGCAACAACAACAACCACAGCAGCTTACGCCGCAGAGGACAAACAACAATAACTTTGACCAGTCCCACATGAATGAACTCAATACTCTTCTCGCCAACGGTGACGGCATAGACACGTTTGGTAACGTGGGCGAGCTGCGAATCCCGGCGCAGCACACCAAGTCAACCTTTGTCAACTCGGCCGGCCAGACGGGTGGGCTCTATCCGCAGCAGACTTCCAACAACCCGTTCATGGGCGCCCAATACACGGGCGTCGCGACTACTAACCTCACCCCAGCATTCACGGGCTATGGCTTTGGCAACGCCCAGTCTTCGCAGCAGGCGTACCAGCAGCAGCAATCGAAACAGAATCCAAACAACCTCATTGATCTCTAAGTTATTCGTTTGTATTCTTAGGTTAGCGAGATATTCTCCACCAGCTATCACTCATCAGACTCCTCAGCCACCACGTACTACATTTATGCCACCAGGCGTTATCCGCGTGTATAGGATAGTTGAAGACAGGTACTAGCATTGATGCGTTAATTGAGAGTTCTAGCGTATATATGATATCACATCTTTGTACTTTGCAATGCGATTGAGCGCCCGGGCTAGCACTCCAACGATTGTGCGGTCAATGCCCGCCAAATTCTGTCCCATTTTGATAAACACCCGCGGCGGGTGCACCATCTCTTTACTGTTTGGCCTATGACAGCCTTCAAAGTCGATAACAGCCAACGAACGTCCGTCTACTATCACGAGGTCCGCTACCTCGTTGTTGCGCGAAAGTGCTATAGCCTCCGCCATGAGCCGGAACCCTTCCCACGTCATCCGCGACACACCGCTCACCCGTCGACCAAAGTCCCCGGGAACAATTGTGCCCGGGTCGACGAACATGAGCGCTAGCGCGTTGGTCTCTTCGAACTTCCACACCAAGTAGGGGTTACGGTACCCGTCAATGTCAAGAAACTTGCGGGGCTCGATTCGGAAACCAGGGGGGATGTTTGGTAGCTGGGTGAATATTTCATTGTAGTTGCCTACGAGCCTAGCAAAGTCTTCTTCGAGAGATTCGGCGTCGGTTATACTGATTCGGGGCGTCGGTACGTCTACTAGCAGTTGCGATATTACAGCACTGGCTAGCGAGTCAACTTCTTTAGAATCTATCACTTTGACCCTGAATCCACACCCCATTGCACTTTATAGCACGTTACACGTTATAGCTAACATATTTTAGCTTGTTTACACCATTATAGTTTGTTCGCCCATTGTTTACATACAACTTGTTTTTATAACTATCAAAGTCTAAGTACATTGTAGATATTGGTTTTGTCGCGATTGCAGCTTACATGTAGAGTTACGCTGTGCGGCTCTGGTGCGGCTGAGACAATGCTCCCGCTCCACCTAGCCCCTAGGGCTCTACACCAGCGACAAGCTCGAAGGAAATGGCAATCTTACAGCGACCAATGGCTCAAATATAACGGGCTAAATCTTTCTCACTGCGAGTTACAGTACTTTTTTTTGGGTAGCGAGGGATACTCAAGCTATTGGGGATGTTGAGCCGCACACGCCGCATCTCCGTCCCAACAAAGGTGGCGGCAGACACCTCCCCACAAGGCATCTTATCGGCTTATCATACAAGGGATATCGAATTAGAGACTGGAATAGAAGATGGCAGCCAATAGTGTCGTTCGGGCTGCTATTCTGCTACTGGTGACGTGTGGGGTCTGCCTGGCCGGGGCACTGACCTCGCGGCCCGACGAATGCCCCCCTTGGTAAGTGTGTCCTCGAATGGTAGGAGGTTGCTAACAGGGGTAGCTTCAACTGCCTGTTACCGGCGTTTGAGTGCAAACAATTTGCTCAGTGTAACGAATATAACGGGCGCTGTAACTGTCCCGCCGGGTTTGGCGGCGACGACTGCTCCGAGCCCGTTTGTGGCGCTCTAACCGACGGATTGAACCGTCCATTACGCAACGGGACCCATTGTGACTGCGCTGATGGGTGGTCTGGCATCAACTGTAACATGTGTACAAAGGACGCTTCGTGCGACGCGCTTATGCCCGGTGGCGAGAAGGGAACGTGCTACACTGGAGGCATTCTCGTGAACCAGAACCACCAGATGTGCAACGTGACAAACCGCAAGATCCTCGACATTCTCAAGGGCCAGGTGCCTCAGGTGACTTTTTCGTGCAATAGGACTGCGGGCGATTGCAATTTCCAGTTTTGGGTCGACGAGAAGGAATCGTTTTACTGCGGTCTCCACGATTGCGAGTTCGAGGTTGACTCGCAGTCGAACACGAACATTACAAAGTACCAATGCCCCAGCATTGACTGTAAATGCATTCCGGGGCGCATGCTGTGTGGTGAGGCCGGGTCTATAGACATTAGCGATTTTTTGACAGAGACGATCCGAGGCCCTGGGTACTTTGAGTGCGACTCGAAGACGCAGAATTGCAAGTTTTCAGAGCCATCTATGAACGACCTGATCAAAAACGTGTTCGGAGATCCCCATATCACCCTGGATTGTCTGTCGAGCGAGTGTCTGCACTACACTGAGCTTCCAGGGTACCGGGAGCCCAAGAACGATGTGAACAAGCGGTTTGTTCTTGCGACGAGCGTGATAGCCATTGTCATCCTTGTGGCTGGTGTTTCGTCTCTTCAGTACTTTATCCAGCACCACGAGGACAAGAGGCTCGGGTACGTGCAGATTCCAGTGGACAGTGACGCTGCAAAGCTCATGGCATCGCATAAGCCAGCGACATTGCAGTTTGAGAACATTTCGTATTCCGACGGGGGCAAACAGATCCTCGACGGCGCATTTGGCACCCTTCAACCGGGACAGGTCATGGCCATCATGGGTGGTTCGGGGGCTGGTAAGACGACTCTGCTGGACATTCTAGCGCGGAAGACTAAACGAGGACGGGCTGATGGTGCAGTGTACGTCAATGGAAAGAGCTACTCAAAGTCTCAGTACAAGCGGGTAGTTGGATTTGTGGACCAGGAGGATTTGCTGCTTCCTACGCTTACTGTGTTCGAGACCATCGTCACCAGTGCGCTCCTGCGACTGCCTAAGAGCATGTCTGACGATGCCAAGAAACTGCGAGCTCTTGAGACGATGCAGGAGCTCGGTATTATGGACATAAAGGACCAAATGATTGGTAGCGAAACGAACCGGGGCATTAGCGGTGGTGAGAAGCGCCGAGTCGCCATTGCCTGCGAGTTGGTGACTTCTCCTTCTATTCTGTTCCTTGACGAGCCAACTTCGGGGTTGGACTCGTACAATGCTTACAACGTTGTGGAGTGTCTTGTACAACTGGCGCAGAATTATAACCGGACCGTAGTGTTTACGATTCACCAGCCGAGATCGAACATTGTGGCCTTGTTTGACCAGCTGGTGCTTTTGGCGCAAGGCAAGCTCATTTACTCGGGTGCACAAAGTGAGGCGACGGAGTACTTTGCCAGCATTGGCTACTCGTGTCCCAGCGGGTACAATGTTGCTGACTACCTGGTGGACCTGTCGATGCGCGCTGCAGAGACTACCGAGCACGAAGAGGCAGCGCAGCGATTTGCCGACGAAGAGGAAGAGGATCCTGCTACGACGACTGAAGACAGTGAGGAGTTGCACAATCCTATCCCGCGATACCCAAGCCAAGAGGTGGATACGACACGGGAGTGGCGGCACATGGCTTCGCACCAGAACCGAAGACGCGTACGACGAAGCAACATTACTGCGGGTTATGCTCCAATCACGCTCCAGCGATTGGCTGAGATCTTTAGGGCTAGTGCTGCGTTTGACCAACTGAAGAATGAGATTGAGGGCGCCAAGCAGGCCGCATCGGAGCAGTCTTCGGTAACGGGCGAGTCCTCTGATGCCACGGCCCAGGGGGGTTCGAGAGAGGACGATCTTAGCGGCTACGAGAAGATTGGAGTTTTCAAGCAGTTTACTATTCTGTCGGGGCGATCGTTCAAGAATTTGTATCGAAACCCAATGCTGTTGCTGACGCACTACGTGATTGCCGTTTTGCTGGCGATTTTCTGCGGTATCCTCTACTTTGACCTGTCGAATGACATTAGTGGGTTCCAGAACCGGCTGGGACTCTTCTTCTTTTTGCTGGCGCTATTTGGGTTCTCTACATTGACTACGCTTTATGTGTTTGCTGAGGAGCGGGTGGTGTTTATTCGAGAGCGGGCTAACGGTTATTACAGACCGATTTCATACTACGCAGCCAAGGTGCTCTTTGACATTCTCCCGCTGCGGGTGCTGCCTCCTATTGTGCTAGGCATTGTCATTTACCCGCTAGCGGGACTCTCGATGGACAATGGCGCGTTTTGGAAGTTCTTGCTCATTCTCGTTCTGTTCAACCTGACTGCAGCGGCCACGTGCCTTGTAATTGGCATTCTCATCCAGGACACGGGAGTGGCGTCTCTGGTTGGAGTCCTGGTGATGTTGTTCTCGCTGCTCTTTGCAGGGTTGTTCCTGAACCCGGACTCAATGCCCAAGGGCGCGGAGGTGTTCCAGTACCTGTCGATATTCCACTATGCGTACGAGGCATTGGCAGTGAACGAGGTGCGGTATCTAACGCTGACGGAGAAGAAGTTTGGGCTGTCGATTGAAGTGCCTGGGGCGACGATCCTGAGCACGTTTGGGTTCGACTCTGGGGCGCTGTGGGACGACATTATCGGGCTGAGCGTATTCTTCCTTGTATTCCTGATTGGCGGGTACATCGCCATGCATTTTGTTCTCGTTGAGAGACGATAGTATAGACCAGCCTACAATTGGCGGTGGAGCCGCATAGAGCCGCACCGGATGCCAACAAAGGGTTCACTAGACTCAAATGACTGACCGATATGTTTTGCCGCACATTACAAATGAAATTGACTCATAGGACGGCATATACGTAGACGTGTTTTAGGCTGAGATAGATTGGATTTGGCAAGAGATTCGTTGAGGGCTATAGTACCGTTAAGTCCGCTTATGGGACCATCGTAGACCGCTGGCAGTATGACGCCAACGGGGGGAGGGAGGGGGAAGATGAGGTGATTTGGGCACGTGAGCAGAGTACAGCCGAAGGCCAAGCGAGCAGAGGACACCGGCGCTAGGGGTCTGCGGGCAGAGGTGCCTGATTCACGGCAAGTTGAGCAGTTGGACAAGACGTGAGCATGTCGCTTAATGCACAGTGTGCATACCCCCCAACGGCGCAGTATGAGACCTGCCGATATGCCAAGTATTTCGAATTTCGGCAAGAGGAGCAGCCTTCGGGTGACCCGTTGGCGTAACTACTGCTGCTGCTGCTGCTGTTACTAGCTACCGCTACCGCTACGGAGTGACGTACGCGCCAAGGGGCCGAGGCAGCCGTGCCAAGGGGCCCACAAGCCACGCGTTCTATTAAATTCCCCTATCCATAGGGGCCATGACGAACGTGAGACCATTGGGCCGGCAAAAGGAGATCGAAGGCCAATAGAGAAGAGAATGGGCGTAATGGACTACCAATAGAAGCGTTGTTATGTAGCGTACCCGGTACATATAATACCGCATGGCGGTCGGAATGCGGTATTATGTCGGTCCAAGGGCATTCCTCGTATAGCGACGACGAAGGTTTGGTAATGCCCCACTGATCATCGCGAGTTAGAAATGGTGATCACACTGATCAAGACAAGCCAGACAAGCGTAGCCACTGCCCCGCCACTGCCTTGTTGTCAATAATAGCCGATAATGGCTGGCGTAGCGGTGGGCGCAGGGCGCAAGCTTGCGGGCCCATTTGACAGGACGTGCGTCTTCGGTGGGAGGCAATGCCTGTGATGGCAGCGCATCAGCTCATGTCGTTGGGCGACCCTTGCCATCGCTGTAACCGCGGGCTTGTGGTTGCTTGTTACGGCCTCCCCTCCGATCTGTGTACACCTTCCTTCCTTGTTGATGGACGATCCTGTCTCAATGCCCACCACCCAACTACATCACAATGTAGGTACTACGAATACATGCATTAGTAAAACGGTCCACGCTTGCTGTTGCGACAAGCGCACTGGCAAACGCACCTGCCGTACCGGCCACGGCAGCGTCCACAGAATGTGCCATGATATGACTCGGCCGGTGATTCTAGCAGGCCGGAGTTCCGCGGGGCCATTGTCTAATGCGTGCGCACGCGTCAGTCCCGGCACTGCAAGCGCTCCCCCCTCGAGAAGAGAAGGGCAACCATTCCCCTGACCCAGTCCACCAGTCGGCTATAGCTCCGACGACAGGCGGAAGCCGCTGGGCAGACGAGCGAGAGGTTTGCGACGTGGGAAAATAGAGATTGCCTTGTCTATTTTGTATTGCCGGTACTCAATGCAGAGCTGCAACTGTGTACCATATTATAAATAATAAATTATTATTATTACGTACATTAAATGCAGAGGCGCCGCACGGAATGGCATGGTGGGCGACGCTCCCATAACTCCAACGGTCGCAACAAGCGAGCGCGACGGACATTGTTTTTCGGGGCGCCCCACAGAGCCGACCGCGAGTTTGCTCGGCGTCTCTCACGAGCATCTCACTCACGGCCCACGGGCCCTGGCGGAGCAGTGTTGGCGGTCTCTCGGCGGAACGAGGGCGTCGCGCCGTCGATGCGATGGATGGCCCTATATGCGTGGTGTTCCGTTTTTGGGCGACCGCAAGGGGAGATCCGCCGATAGTTGCTTTTGCGTGGTGAGACACACGCTGATCTTGGGGGCGAGAGGGGGTCTCGCAAAAAGCACCGATTTTTCACCTTCCCAATTGGATATAATGGCATCAAAGGCCCAAAACCTTAAATATTCCACTGAGGAACACCCTTCCTACCCGTACTTAACCGCGTTGAAATACCCATCCCCCCAGGTGTCTTCACGGGCTTGATAAAAGCGATCTCTTTTCCTGTTCCCCAGCGTGCCCGGGTGCTCTCTCGTTTGATCTCTATCCGCTTATAAGGGGACCCACATTGTTTATAAATACCCCGTTGCCCCCTGTGCCACTGCTACCCTACCCGCTTGCTAGCCTCTGGCTCCTTGTTGCTCTCTGTAGCCGTATCTGAGCTAATACTTGCATGATGATGAGCTCGGCCATCCCTATAGATATATCGTACCAGCGTAATAGCTCACAGTTTGCGCAGCCCCAGCGGTTCCGCCGTGAGTCGGTCGCCCATTCGCAAGGCATGGGTGGCGTCTCGTGGGGCGGCATGTCCGTGGGCTCGTGGCTCCGTGACGAGTAGGTTCTTTCTCGCAAGCTCAAGCTTTTGGCTCGGCTTGCCACCCGGTTGCTTTGAAGTTGTCGCTAACTGTTGATACTAGAGTGCTGTTTAATAATGCGCCCCAGACCCACCACCACCACACGCAGCAAATGTCCATGTCGCCGATCCACTCGTCGTCGTACCTGCCCAACCTTGAGGCGGACTTTTGCAAAGACTACTCGTGCTGCGGGCAGACTCTGCCGACGCTGCACGACCTGCTGCGGCACTATGAAGAGGCGCACATTGCGCCGTCGCCGCCCGTGGAGCCGCCGGTCATGAAGCGGATGCAGTCGCTCGAGGCCGTGTCGACCAACGAGGTGTTTTTGTCCCCGTCGTCGACGGCCAACAACAACAACAACAGCAACAACAACAACAATGCCAGCAACAACGCCGGCACGCCCATGATGATGGACGAGGACGACGACATGTGCATTGACGACCCGGCGCGCCACTTGTACGTGATGGAGCGCGGCGAGCACAAGCCGTTCAAGTGCCCCGTAATTGGCTGCGACAAGACGTACAAGAACCAGAACGGGCTCAAGTACCACCGCCTCCACGGGCACCAGAACCAGACGCTGCTGCTCAACGAGGACGGCACGTACAGCATCATTGACCCGCTCTCGAACACGCCGTACCCAGAGGGAATGGGCATGGAGAAGGACAAGCCATACCGATGCGAGGTGTGCGGCAAGCGATACAAGAACCTGAATGGGTTGAAGTACCACCGGGGCCACTCTACGCATTAACCCTCCTCATGACGATTATTTATTTATTTACGAACTCTGCATCGACTAACAGTTATCTCCTCTCCGGTTCAAAAGTTTTTGGTTTTGCTTGGTATTTAATTTTGTAACTCATATATCTATAGATATATTACATTGGCTTTTTATTCGCTATTCTGGCAGTTCGCTATTCGCTGCTCATTGTTTGCTGTCCGCTACTCACTGTGTTTGTTATTCACATCTCATTGTTACTCGCTATTGCTAATTAGCTACTCGCTATTCGTAGCTGGCAGGATGCGCCTCGGCTATAGCTTGGTCGATTGCGGTAACAATTAACGTATGGCTGGTAAGTGGGCGGACGGCCAACAGCGAGGCCTGCAGTCGTCTATCCGCGTGGGCCGTCCAAATGCCGGGTTATCCCGCGGACCGTTTCAAAGGCTCCCGACGATATTCACCGCTCACATACCTGCTTCTGTGGTTCACAATATTTCATAAAACCGTTGGACCAATATGCAAAGCCCGCGTTGACTCGAACCTGCTCGGCAGCATCTCGGTGCCTACCTCGCCTGGTCGGGTCTTCTTCTCCAAGGGGACTGTTTCGGAGTTTTGTAAGCCTCATTCTCGGCACTCTAATTCGCCGGCTGGCCGGTGCTTATTGTCACGGCGGTGCTCGGCTAATAGTGCTCGCCACCCTCGCTAAGCTAATCGGGTTTAGCCTTTTGGTAATAATCCGGACTCTAGGCACGGCAACCGCGGCAAGGTACGAAAAACACGGGAATGCATCAGCTACAGTATCAATGCTATATGAGCAATGAAGGAGGTGTTTCTGTATACCCATCGACAAAGGCTTTTTTTCGATATATGGTTTATCTTATCAATAAATCTAATCGTTCTAAACTTTATGCTCGTGTTAGAGATTGAGTTTTCCGTATAAATTGCCGCATCTGGTAAGTAATTTGTGCCGCATGGGGCAATCCAGCCCCTATGACAATAACAACACTTGTCGTTTCGGGGTATCCCCACGAACCCAACACACGAACCTTAGCCCCGGAGTTAAAAAAAGACCATACGTGGACTCTGAGAGTCAGTCCATGTACTACAGTGTTCTGTGATCCATAGCTCGCCGCCCTATGTCCCATGTCCTTGGAGAAATACAGCATGTACGTAGCTATACGTAATACACTACTATTGGTTTTTTTCTTTTTAGGTAATCCATGTTCTATAATAATATGCCGAGCGATGATCAATACTAGTAGGACGGCTACAATATGTAAATCTAGTGGTGCGTCTGTTCCATACCTATAATAATACAAACTGTGGTAGATTTGTCATGTTGAGTTCGAACCATGTTCATTTGTTTCTTTTTTTCAGGGCTCTACTGATCTGCATTGATCATCTCAACCGATCTTTTAATTTCAGACACTGTCTTTTTTCAACAGCACGCTCTCTGCGGGCCTCTAAAACACTTGCATGCACGAGTTGCACATGTATGACGCAGTACTGTCTTGGTTTCACTACACCACCTCTGAGGATATCTGCAATGCGCAGTCACGCGTACGTCCCGCCTCCCCTCCTGACTCGCATACGGCCCGCGCGCGCCACATTTTTGGCCTTCGCGTGCGCACGCGAATCAAAAAAATTCGTGCCAAAAAGATATCGACATCAGCAGGATTTGAACCTGCGCGGGAAAATCCCAAAAGATGCCCGAATCCTCTGTTCGACAGAACTATTCGAGTCTTTCGCCTTAACCACTCGGCCATAATGCCTTGACTGAAAAGTGTGTTGTTAAGCCGTATAAAAAGTGTCAAATGTAGTTAGTCAAAAAGTTCGGTCACGTGACTTGAAATATTCAAGTCACGTGATCATTTTTTAAATTCTAAATTTACAGCGTAATATTGATAAAATTGAACATTTAGTAGAATAGGTAGAATCTCCCCGGGTATAAGATCCATTCCAAAGTGTTAGATTACGAAAATACCGTATTTCCATCGAGTTTCGCCCGTATGAATGTTAGGCGGTTGGAGTTACTGTGATTTTTGTGTCTACTTCAATGAATGAATGAAGTTTCTGTATTATTAGCCCTTCCTTAGCGTATTAAGAGACTCTAATCGATTTATTCATTTTTTATTATTAGCCCTCTGCCACCTTGTTACCGAGTTAGGCTCTATAGAATACTGCGAACCTCAATTATTTGTCCGCTTTGCAGACTTTTCGACATATTATACCAAAATTTTCCCCACTCGCCTCGGGATCGCGTTTGCAGTGAATGAATGAATTTTCTGTATTTATAGCCCTTTGCCACCTTGTGACCGAGTTAGGCTTTATAGAGTACTGCGTACCTCGAATATTTGTCCGCTTGGCAGACGTTTCGACATATTATAACAAATTAATGAAGATCAAATCATTTGACAGATGGGGCCAATTAGTCAACACGCGTGTGTTGATGGCACGAGGGAAACCCTTCCTTCTCGAGCGAAAGTTCGTGTAGCACCAGATCAGCCGATAAGATGACACTATTCCGCAGAATACTGGGGAAAAAACCTGCACCAGCCACCCGAACATGGGAGTCCATCTAATGAGAGAGTTGCGAATTAATGAAGATCAAATCATTTGACAGATGGGGCCAATTAGTCAACACGCGTGTTTTGTGGCACGTAACAAATTAATGCTATAGTTTGTTATAACATTAAGCTAACATTGATAGGTTTGCACCAGTAGGTATCTCTTATTAATGAATGAATTTTCTGTATTTATATCATCTCTTATTATCTAGGTCGCTAGAATTACAAATATTTATTCAGTACAGTAAATATCTCACAAAAAATGGATGACGTTAAAGAAGTGCAGCAGCTGCTACTGCGGCAGCAACAAAGACACCAGAGTCAAGCTTCAACGAAACACCAGCATTAGACTCAGTAGAGCCAGAGGAACCGGCAGATTTGGTCGCGGAGCTAGAGGTACTAGCACTGGCAGTGGTATCTTGCCGCCCAGGGTAGTTTGTGGCTGTAGCCTTAAAGACTGTCGAAGTCGAAGAACAACCCTTGGACACAGCCTTGCCATCTAGACGGTCTTTGAGCCACTGGAATGCCACTTTTCGAGCAGCGTCTTGAGTCTCATCGTGGCCTGTGTCTGGATCACTGACGAAAAGAATGTCAGTGTCTTTATGGCCGCAATACTCGTTGACAGCCTTCTTGACAATACCGAATGGTACAACCTCATCTTTCTCACCGTTGTAGACGAACATGGGAGCGCCGGGTTTAGCGTCACCCATGGTGATGTTGTTCAAGATGGCCTCGATCTGTGGGATGTTAAGAATGCGCTTGCCCGGCTTGAAATAGGAGAAGATATCCTGGTTCATGAATTCAGCGATATCATCAACAACGCACTGCCCACGCACATCCATTATATCGCTCTTGTTCTGCGGGAAAAGGTTTTCACTGATGATCTTGTCGAACTCCGGGTATTCTGTTGCCAGACCCATAAGACCAGCTGGAACGAAGCCAGTGCTAGGTCCACCACTGACATACTCGGCAGCCGCGCTAATATTCGCTACAACACCGCCCATGGCTGCTCCGGCAATTTTCAATTCTGGCGCGTAATCCAGCTGGAGCTGGTTGGCCCAACCCGTGGGAATTGACCCGCCAGAGTACCCCCACAAAGCAATGTTCGGATCTTTGATGGTGTAGTCCTTGAAATTGAGCACAGCTCTAATGGAATCAAGCGTTGCATGGCCAGAGAGGACACCAGCGGCAAATGCTGAATTGGGTCCTTCGTAATCTGGGGAGCTGACAATGATGGAGCTATTAAGAGCCAAGGCAATTCCGGGGTCCATACCACCGTCAGATCTCAGAGTATACGACGGTGCACACCCGAGGTAATTGGCGTCTTCGGCAAATTGATACGACAGGAGCTTCTTGGAGTCGGCGCCGTTGGGCACGAAAAGGGACGTGATAGCGTAGGTTGCATTGTTCTGCGAATTGGTGGTTCGGTACATGATCTGGTACAATTTATCGACATTGGCTGTCTCTTTGAGGAAGTCCTCGACTACAACCTGTCGAGATTTGAGCACCTCGCCTGCCTTCTTGCTCTCGTACCCCGACGGGGCCTTGTAGAAGTCGTCTTGGAGCGGAGATGCGGTTACATTGTCTAAGGCCAAAGCGGTGCCAAAGGCACTGGCCAATACGATATATTCAGCGAATTTCATCTTTTTTTACCAATTGAACTTCAAATTCCCAGGCAATGTCCAGGCTATTTATGCCCCCCTTAGCTATGTACGTATGCTGTGGGGTAATTGATTCCAAGTGGTGAACGCTTACCCCGAAATCATTATCAGAAACCCCCCGCATCGGGGACATCTGCCGAAATGTATGATCTCTACCACCCAGAAACAGCGACGTCAGTTTCACGCAACCCCTTCGCCGTATCATTCACCCCTTGTATTTAATTCATCTTGAAGATGGTGGTGCTCGACTTATATCCTACAAGTGCCATTTTCTTCGAGCTTTCACTGTTACGGTGATCACTTGAACGAGTAGCAATGGAAGTTCTGTGGTTTGTTTTCGAGGGTCGTATAGAGTAAGGTCCGACCGGGTCCTAATTTGGAAATATAATGTCCGTCAACGGCAGCGATAGTTTGAGATTTTAATTCGCCGCTCCAGAGAGGGGCTCGGGAGACTCTCTCGGTGAGACTCGCCAATCAATTGACACACTCATTGCACTCCTTACCACCAGGAGGCGGTGCACGTCCTCTCTCCTCGGCTTCTGCAGGGCTTGTAATTCCGCCGGGGTTTTTGATGCTTGTAGAGCGAAGACATGTGACTAGCTACAGACTACTAAGGGTAGCACCGACGATTTCCGATAAGCTGTGTAGTTAGACTTTAGTGCATCACAAACTTGATGGTAACCACCCTGGATTCCCTAGCAGCTGGTAAATAACTCGAGCAAAAAGTAGGCCGACCAGGTCAATAGTCTACATATCTAATTCAAAAGGGTGGTCTGAGCTAGTAGCTAGCCGCATTACAGTGTATCTATCGAAAAGCAGCATGGAGGTTACCACGCACTTGTGAGGGGCGTATTAGGAGGCTCTCGTCTTCGTCTTGAGATTTACCACCGAATGCATGTGGGCTTTGTCTAAAGAGACCCCTCTTGAAAGGATCGTCAAAGTGTCCTCGTCCGAGTCGACATGAGCCGTTCTTCGTTTGGAATGTCTATGCCCCATTTACTACAGTAGTGTACGGTAGATTTGTGCAATAGCCAGTCTAGCACGGCTAAAAGGTAAAGTACAACCTTATTTTTACCACAGAATACCTTTTAGAGCCCCATTTGAAGCGATCCTAAATTTCTAATGCGATCATTTGAGGGCGGGCCAGATTCCATACAAGACGATTTCCCCGAAATTAAACTCAGAGCAGCCACACCAGCACCGCCTGAACCTACGTAACGCGCGCCGATCAAGGGACACAAATGGCCATGCGGCTCATGCGCACTCACATGCGGCTCATACCCAGCAATACACAACCACTGCGTACTCGACATCACAGACCAATGGGTACCTTTTTACCCACCGTAATCGCCTGTACATTCCATACTCCAGCGATACACTCGCGGAAGTACAAGCAATAAAAACTACCAATTAGTTCTCTAGGATCCTGGCTTTCCTCCTTTGTCGAATTCATAGGACCTTTTGTGCCTGAAAATTCACCCTGAAGCCGTTAGGATTTACGCTTGCTGACGAATCATGTGTGCCTTGGGGTAGTTAGACTACTCTCTAAACCTACCTCTGTGTCAATAAGCAGTTCGAACAGTTCACTGATCTTGCTCAGCATGAAAGTTGCCGCCGAAAAGCTGATCTTGCTTTGCATGAATGGTGCCGCCGAAAAGCGGACATGCATGCAGGCTCCCCCGCGGGAAGGAACCCCCACATCGGATGTCTACACCCCCCTCTCTAGACCGAGAGGGAGATATATATAACCTCAAAACCACGAGGTTAGACGGCAGAAAAACGACATGTCATTTCCAAACAAATCCCTGGATATACTTCGAAAGGCTGAAGAAGGCAAGTACGGAGTCCCATGCATCAACTGCTATAATATGGACGGAGTGCTGGGCACCATCCGAGCCGCCGAGGCAAAGAACTCTCCAGCTATGATTCAGGTTTTCCCATGGTCGATTCATCAGTTCGGATCTCTGTTCATCAATTTTTGCGTCGATGCTTGCCGAAATGCAAAAGTGCCAGTAGCCCTGCATCTAGATCACGCGATGGAAGAGGATGTTATCCTGCGGGCCATTGATATGGGTTTCGATTCCGTCATGATTGACATGTCACGGCTTTCCCCCGAGGAAAACAAAATCCAAACCAAGAAGCTCGCAGCAATTGCCCATTCCAAGCAGGTGGCTACCGAAGCGGAGCTAGGAAGAATTGATGGCGCCGAAGATGGCGTCCTACCCAGCGCAGAGAAGATCCAGGCACTCATCACCAAGCCCGAAGAGGCAACCACATACGTCACTGATACCGGAGTCACTATGCTTGCCCCTTCGTTTGGCAATATCCACGGCGATTACCATTGCGATCCGAGGGAAGTTATTGACTTTGACGCATTGGAGAAGATTCAACAGGCACTTGCTGGGCAGGTTCCAATCGTGCTCCACGGCACTAACGATTTTGACGAAGAGCTTGTCCAGCGCTGCGTGCGGCTTGGAGTGCGCAAGTTCAATATCAATAAGATTGCTGCACTGGACTACTACGAGTTCGTCGAGCGTTCCTACGGCAAGCTGGAGCTTACTAGAGTCATTGAGGGGAGCATTGACGAATTCCAAAAGGGTGTTGAGCGCGTCATTGATTGGCTAGGGAGCGCTGGGAAGGCATGTTAGGTCTGCATATACTCCTCACTACTAATAATGGTAATACACAAAATTTAGAGCGCAAATAGTGGAGAGCTTTGCGGATAAGCGCAACCAACCACGCTGTAGCAGGGAGGGGTGTTAGGTCCGCGTATAATACTGAGACGAGTTTCCTCAGAGGGAATAGTTCGTGTTAGGTCCGCATGAGCTGTTGCAAAGCGACACTTTTGGAGAGGAATGTGATAGGTTTGGCTATGGAGCGACCCGAAAATGCAAAAGGATAGATGGGCCAGGCCCTAACTCTCATGAAACCAGCTAGACGACTAAACTATATAAAGATGAATACATGTCCCCTGTGTGTACTAGTCTATTAGGAAGACAATTCAGATTGCCAAGGGGTTACAATGGACGACGAAGAAACCCAGTACTACAGGATTGGCTGCAGCCGTATCATCCATGACCTTGATAACATCTCTCAAACCAGCCATACTGGCTACTGCCTTGTACTCATTTCCCCAAACAAGTCAGCTGACATCCATTGCAGCCCCGAGATGAGGCCGTTTGTCCAAACATTCCTCCAACGCCACGAAGTTAACTCGTTCGTCTCCAAGAATGAGCTCTTACCTTCCATGGAGGTCCGGAGACCATCCCCTGATCCCCAGCACACCATCGACCTTGCGAAGCCTGCAGAGGTGGAGTACTATCTCGAGGAGTGCCTCATTTCGCTACAGCAGCAGGCATGCAAAACCATTGCTAAGGCATGGGTCAGGGCCATTGAACCTCGCAAGCAGACAAACTATCCGTACAAACGGGGG
This sequence comes from Blastobotrys illinoisensis, assembly GCA_030558835.1. NCBI lineage: Eukaryota > Fungi > Ascomycota > Dipodascomycetes > Dipodascales > Trichomonascaceae > Blastobotrys > Blastobotrys illinoisensis. The sequence goes on along the minus strand of JAKTQJ010000041.1, from coordinate 100,599 downwards.
GATGGCTGCAAGCCTGAATGGTGGCCAAAGAGCATTCGGCACAAGGAGCCTGACCATCTCATGAAGCCCGAGCGAATCCGCTTGCTTGTCAGCCTTGTGCGATGCAAATCTGTCACCGTTAGCCGGCTCAGGCGAGCTACTGACGAGTGCATGAGCCTTCTCCAAGGGTGCCGGCTGTCTATCCTCGAGGAGGTGTATTATATTGCCCACATGGAGAGGCAGTACTCCCTCGGAAAGATCCAGAATCCCAGAGTTGCAGTCTCATTTATGAGCGACCGCGTCAAGCAGGGCATCCAAGTCCGAGCCAATTGGCCGTACCCACAAAAGCCTCAAGGCCAAGGACCACAGCCAATTCCACGACCGCGGCCACGGCCACCGATTAACCATTCAGGTATTCTCACCCCTCCATCGTCTTCATCTTCCAGTGCGGCTCCTACTCAGGCCGCTACCCCCGAGGCTCTAGAGCCTGCTTCGCCAGCCACCCCACAGCGTCCTCAGCGTGTTAATACCCCATCCAATACTAGCGCTCCATCGACACCTTCTCCGGATAAGAATGAGGAAAGTGAAGATGTGATTGCCCTGAAGCAAGAGCCCGACTCTCCAGCTCCGGTTCCCCCAACTCAGATGCCTGCAAGAAAGGGTTATCTAACTGAGGTCTCTTCAGCAGATACTGCATCAGCCCAGGGTTCTCCAGTTCAAGACTCTCCGGCTCAGGTTCCCACCCAAGCTTCTCCAATCCAGTGCTCTCCAACTCAGGTTGGGGTTTCCCCTACGCCTGAGAGTTCAGTTGACACAGAGTCGGATAACTCGAGTGCATTTCTAACCACCAATCCAATGTCCTCGATGGTAATGCTTCCGAATAACTACCATGATGCAGCTTGTGGCTTTGGCAGCCCATTCTACCCTCAGTCTAACCCCTACTCTAACTTCTTCTATAACCCCACTGCCGGGTGGCCATCAGACCCATTGTTACAGTATTCGAACTACTACGTGACCCACCCTTTGCCTTCTTCGGCTGCCTCAGGTTCGTTCTCGAGCCCTGTTCCGAAGCATTCACAGGTCACTTACACGCCTGTACTGACCCCGACTTCTCATCGCCGGCAAGAGGAGGGCACTCCAACCAAAACTCTGGCTCAATACTAGCCTTTAAAACTTTTTACCGGTAATTTATAACTTTTAATAATCTAATAACTCGTTAAACCAATTGAGTGCTTGTACCACGTCAACATGGCCGCATTTTCAATTCCGTAATTGGTGAGCTCCTTGGCACCTTTTATTATGTATGGCCCGGCGATGCAACTGAGAATTCTTACACGGATGAACCTCACATACGCACAGCTGCATTTTCGTATCAGTAACAGATATTTGTAAATGGTTGTATCTCCGTATAATAACTCCGTCGCATTGTGCAGAACGGTGATGCAAGATCGATAAGGTGCGGCTTTGTTAAGCCGTGCCGTTGAACTATATATAGAGACTGTCTCAGCCGCAGACTTTTCGAGATGGACCGATCCGCCTCAATTTTCCCATAATGCACTAATTCTTGGCCTGCTAAACAAGAAAGGGGACCGACAAACAAAGCTCAGGACGCGTGGAAGCGAGCTTTTTGTTTATCTCGCACCCAGACATGCGGTACGATGGTGTCTGTCGTGGCGCGCGAGGTATTTTAGAGGCACTGCCCTGCAGGTGAGCCACCTTTTTCGCCAGGGTTAGCCGTTGGATCAATGCAACGATTTTTCTTGTCACTTAGATATAACGGGGTTTTTTGAGGGTATAACGGGATCTTTGAGGGTATTTTTTGTCCATTTGCAAATTTCGACATATCTGGCTCCCTCAGCAAAGCGAGGATGACGCAAAGTGCCATGATCGTTAGGTTGATAGCCGTGCTGTGGATGCTCTGGGGTCTGGTTCGTGGAGACGATGAGCCGGCCCTAGTGGGCGAGCTCAACGTGACAGAGGTTATTACCACGACGAATAGGACAGGGAGCCTGCTTTCCGACTTCATTCTGTCCGCAAATATCTCCAGCGACAGCTCGATGATAGTGCGCGCCGATGTGTCTGCGATGACAACGACGACTGGTGTTTCATTCACCACCGTAGACGGCATCAAAAGCATATGCTCTGGATACCTGGTGCTTCAGCGGGATGACGACAATTACGCGTGGAACGAGATCGTGATGGTTTCGTGCGACGATCGCGCCAGGGCCGGAGCCACTTTTGACGCTCTCACGGGCCAAAACCCGCCCTGCACGCTCATGTACTCTATGACGAGCCAGGGGTGTAATTTCACGGACATGGACAGCCAATTGACAACGCAGTTGGGTACGGTATTTACCATGCTCTCGCGATCGGCGTCCTTTTCCTTCGTAGAACGGCTTCGCAACAGCAGCGCGCCCGAGTACGCCTACGTGAGTCCTAATTCGACGACTTACGAGGGTCCTGGGGACGACAATAGCAGTTCAGGCAATTCATCCTCGTCCACCGTGGCTATGGCTGTGCTGTATGCTGTAACGGGACTCATTGCCGTGCTCTTCCTGTTTGTAATTGTATCGGGGGCGATCCGGGTTCACAAACACCCTGAAAGATACGGGCTCATCCCCGGAGATTCTGACAACGACGCGTCAGACGGGTTTGGCAGTGCTGGCCAGGTGTACGCCAACCGAGCTAAGGGTCTTGCGCGGGCTGTTCTCGACTCAATTCCGCTTGTTCGGTTCCAGGTTGATCCTGAAAGTCGGTCTCCACGACTAGAAGCCGGCTCTAGACCGGACGATAAAGAGGCACAAGTCGAAAGCTACGAGCTGGACACGAGCGCGAATTCTTCTGCACCAAACATTGCCACTACTGAGGCAGTATCGAATGTCCTAGTAGGGGGCGGAAGCGAGAACTGCCCTATATGCTTTGAAGAGTTCAAGGACGGCAATATTTTGCGAGTGCTGCCTTGTAAGCACAAGTTCCATGCTGAGTGTGTCGATCCATGGCTGCTCAACACTTCGTCTCTGTGTCCGCTTTGTCGTGTGGATTTGAGTTTATCCAAGGACGAGCAGGTGTCTGAGGTGCCCCCAAATACAGTGCGTGGTGAGAACGGAGAGGAAATAGTCATTCCACCGGGGTATGAAGTTGATACGTCCATGTTCAACCGATTTTTGGACATTTGGAATGCACAATTGCTCCCGCGGGACTCGCGTCGCCAGGTACTGGCGCGGTTCCATCGTGAGGCGGAGCTGAGGCGACAATTATCTTCGCGACAGTTTAATGAACAAAATGCGAGTCGGTGGGTGCGGTTTGTGGACTCTCGGCGCATGCTCCATCGCCGACAATCTACGCGAACCGCAACATCAACTCAGCCCACAGCATCCACACAGCCCACGACATCTACGCAGCCAGAACAACCTACGCAACCCGCACCATCCACAGGAACAAGGTATTCTGTATCATCTATCCTGCCTACTCAATCGACAGAGTCTGTGCAACCGGTACAATCCAGGGACCACTCGGAATCAACTCAATCAAACCCGGCTGGTAACCCGCTACCTACTACTGATACCACCGGTTCTGAGGAGTCTTCGGACCGAACTGCATCATCAATCGACCATTAATATTCTTTGCATTTGTTTTATTTATTACCGACACGATATATTTATTCATCCTTTCGTTTATTGGCGACCGTCGAGCGTTGAGCGTTGGGCGAATCACCAATTAAGAGTCGAAGATCGAAGGGAAAGGATATCCATAGTAATCGATCCCGGACGATTTGCCATTCACATTAAAAGCACGTTAATCCTTCTAACTACTGGATATGTAGGTCTATAGAACTGTTGTTAAATGCGACACAAATCACGCGCCATCCTCGCCTCTAGCCTTGGTCCAGTCGCCAGCTCCTGATTCGCGAGGTCCTACACTCTCCGTAGAAGTAGGGGCCGCAGAGTAAGAGTCCAGCTCCTCCTGCTCAGCCTTGTCTTCAGCCGTTAATCGCTCTACTTCCTGTGGAGCAGTTGCCTGTCGCCTATATTCAGTGATTCGCTTGAGAGCAGCCACCAAATCACCCTCAGTTATCTTATCCCGCGGTAAAGCCTTGCTGTCGTCCCTAACGTAGCGTCTCGTAACATCAGCAGCACCCTCCACAGAGAACCCAATGCAGTAGGCCATTCGCTTCCCCCAGCCCTTTTCATACAGCGTAGGCTTGTCCCACGCCTCTTCGCATGAATCGCAATGCACCCACCGCCTCTGCCTTTCTGAGTAAACTTCTGTCCATACATGATCTTCGCTGTTCCACACCCACCGGGTCCTGAGCCCCAATGCCCGACAAAACAGCGTAAAGCAGTTCGCCCACTCCCCACACCGGCCCCTACGGGTCTCGAGTAGCTTCCCCGGCATGTTGTACCGGGGGAACCGCTCAATTCTCTGGCACGAATTGCACTTGTACAGCTCAGTTACTCCTGCCCCGTCCGCCCGCTCTTGCGGTGAAGGCGCCGCCCCACCCATACCAGCAGTGTTTCCCCCACACTGGGGACACTGCGGAGAGTTTACCCATGTGAAAAAGTCGTGCTTGAACCACTTAAGGAGTTCCATAACAAGATAGTCCTGGCTCCCCCAAGTCGGATCCTCTGCCTCCCGGCGATCAGACTCGCCAAATAGCCGCTCGAGAGGCATGGCCTCCAGAGCCCGGTCGAGAAGATCCCCCTTTTCATAGACCAGTGGGGTCTCCGAGAGCCGCTCCAGCTGCGCTGCGAATGGACTGGGCGACTTATGGCCCACGTACTCGCGGTACTTTTGCCCCACCAGCCTAGCCAACGCTGCCGGGTCCATTATTTTAGTTTGTCCTTGTTGTTGCGATCTCTATAAGCGGCCCCCCGCCAAAATATCCTGTCGCGTGTCCAAGATAGTCAAAAGCCGATTTATTTCAGCTACACTACTGTAGTCCAGACCGCTGTAGAGGTGTCCGCCCCGCCCCTCCCCCTAATCAATCAAACCAACCACCTATCACCGCCATTAATATTCGGCAGGTACCACACCCCCACTAATATTTATTTGGTCGTCATTTTGGCTAGGCAGTAGAATCCTGTAGTCCACGTAACTGGTTCACTTGCGCGATGGGCTCAGTGGACACACACTTTAGAACCACCCGCCCTGGATGGAAGTGCAATGGCAGGCTCCTGTTCACCACCCCTACGCTAATAACCAGCGACGAGCTGCTCGAGGGATACACACCCGAGTACCCAGACGCGGCAAAACTGCGCTCCTCGTGGCACAACCTGATAGATCTGTGCCAGAGCGAGGATTCGCGGATATACCTGCGACTGGTGCTCCCAGAGATCACTCAGACGGGGGAGCGTCGCACTAGAGAGCATCTCAAGAAGTTTAGACGGCTGTACAAGCACTTCTCCAAGTTCAGCGGGGTCGAGATCGACCTGACCAACGGGTTCCTGCATTCTGTTTGCCAGAACGGGTCAATGCTGCTGAAAAAACAGGAAGACTATCTGCAGAGCGTTCTGACCAGTATCACAGAGACGACAAACCTGGGGATAAGTATAAGGCTGTCGGGCCTGCAGCATGTGCATCTTCTGACGAGTTCGCGGGTGCTGTTCAGTAAATGCGTTTCGATGGTTCACCTGGTGGACATCAATCCGTCATTCCTCAACCATACCGCCATGCTGGGGCTTTTGTCGTACTACGACGGGTCGGATCCCCCAATCAGGCTGTCTGACTCGTCAAGTTTTGACGGAGATGTGCTGCTGTACCGTATAGAGGACCTGCACAAAATGACGGGCCACAGCGATCTCGGCGTAGAGGCGTATCTCAAACCCCCTTCAACGACAGTGCCTGTTTTGGCGCGAAATGACGTGTTGCCCAATGTGCTCAATGTCACTGCTGCGACCAGCGTCGACTATAACGGGCTATTAATGCGCCGGTCCCCTATTCTGCGGGCCCCGAGCCCCATGAAACGCCGGAAAACAGGGTTCCAGGACGACCTGGAGCCGTTTAGCCCCGAATTGAGCGAGGTGAGACCGGCCTCGAGTGTAGTCCAGCTGTGGGTGTGGGGATGGACTATTCTGATTATCGTGTGGTCCGTCTTCCTCATTGGAGTCGGGTCCTTTTTTGGCCTGTTCCACTCGGTGCCCAGGGTGCAAAACTACGCCCAGTATGAAAAAGAGACAGGGTACCCCATCCCCGTGTACTACCCGACGCTGATATTCCTGTGTATCGTCGTGGCGTGGGTATGGTGCATTGTGTCCTGGATGGGCATGAAGTTCTTCCGCCATGCGAAGGGCGGCATTGACAACAATTAACGACCTATTTCACGACTAGATCTGACCTTCGACGACCATAATGACTAGCTTTAATGATTATATAATGATAATTAGCTTTTAATTCACCCTTTTAACCTCAAAGCTCTGAGGTAGAATGCTTCACTGTCTGGAAAACATCCCCCAGCTCAAGGTACTCGGCGGTAAAAACGGTCATGATCAATGCCCAGTCGTGAACCGTATCCATGTCCAAATGCTCGGGGTCGTCGGTGATCTTATGCCACACATCTGGGAACACCGCTGGAATCAAATGCAATACTGGAACCCCTCGGGTGAGGAAGGGGATATGGTCGTCGCCAATTCGACCTCCCAATTGGTACGCGGGCGGTCGTGGGAAGAACGTCTCGGCCTTGGACTTGAGCAGTCCCATCTTCGATAGCCGTTTTTGCGTCCTCTCCAGCTCCTGGTGCATCCAGTCTGTGTCCCTGAAGTAGCTGGGGATAACGGGATTCGGAGCCCCCAAAAGATCCAACAGCACCATAACGTCAATTGTATCTAATTTGGTCCTCTTGGACTTGCTTGATGGGTATTTTTGGCTTTCTAGGCTACTGGCCATCTGGCGAGCGCCATAAATCGAATCAGTATCTGTCCAATCCTTGAATGCTTCTTCTCCGTCAAAGAACACAATCTCTAGCCCTGTTTTCGCTCCTGCTTTCTTCCATTTACTGTTGAGAGCATTTTCAATGGTGTTGACAACGTACATGAGTACGGCACATGGCACCGCGCTGTCAATTGCGCCAATGAATCCTTCGGGTTCCAGCTTGGAGTCATAATGCGCCGAAAGCATAAGCCTCCGGATGTCTTCCTCCTTGACCCCCGGGGGATCTCGACTGGCAATGACATTAGTGAAGTGGACGTCCTTTCCTATTGGGGTGTCTGCGGTGAATTCATCTTTGGTCACCTTCCAGTCTTTGGACAGCCCGTCGAAGAAGCTGGTGAAGTGGTTTTGCACCTTTGTCGAGTTTTCAGTACCAGGTGTCCTCACAATGAGAATAGGAGCGAGGTACCCATTTTCGTCGTCTCTCTCCAGATAATCTAGTGGAGCGTGCTCCTTCTCGATTGCCAGGACCTGGCTGTTGGTAAGCTGCTTATAGGCGGCCGCCCCGGCCGCCAGATACGTAAGGATCCATTCAAAATTTCTCATGGCTGTGTGACTAAATATGGATAAATATGCCAGGGAGAAATTCTATCCCTCTACTTTAATACTTGAAATGAAACGTCGCCGCCCATCGAATATCCAGGAGTAAGGCGCATACGCGCTTGCTATTTCGGGTTAAATCGCTTAATTACAGCCCAAACGTTTACGCTTGCGCAGGCAAGCAGGAGGTAATTTGGGGAAAATAAGCTTTAGTATCAGCTGTAGTAGCCTGAGAGAATTATAGCATGCGGCAATTCGCTCAGAATGCACTTCAATTGAATATCTTAAGATAAGCTGGTAATACTGTACCATTCTTTGGCAGTTGGCAATTCATTGGTACCGTTGACCCAGGCAGATCTCAACTGAATCATTACACCTCTAAGAACCATCTCCAGACAATGCAACGTATTCTTTGCTCGGAAAAAGTGCCAATATGAACTCAGACTATACTCATATTCGGTTTAAAGTGCCTTTTTTTCGATTGAACTGATAGATTCATACCCGGAATATCCTCCACCAGACCACCAGACAGGGGATATGTCTCAGATTCCATGCGTGAAATAAACAGCTACTAACTAACATTCTACGACTCAGAGCTACCTCCCTTAGTCCGTCGGCAGTGTAAACCGAACGGCACAGGTGAATTGATATGCCACCGCTGAAAAAATAGCCGTACCCAAACTGCGAGCGGAATGACAGAGACGCATAAAACGTGCGGCGTGGAGAGACGGACCGAAATATACACTTATGAAACATTACATGCGTACATTAAAGACCAATCCTTATCACGGAACCGCCTTCCCCAGGTATCGGATGCGTACGACATCGACAGGAGTGAGGGATGGAGAGCGACCAAGCGAGCGAAGCTGATGCGCTTGACAATGACAACTACCACAGCAGGCACACTCGGACCCCATCGTCTTTTACATCCTTCCCGCTTAACGACTTGAAAGAATCCCGGTCAGATCCTAAAGGGTTCTTCAGCAAGATCAAGTCCATTACATCTTCGGCTACAAGTGTGGTCCAGCATGTTCTTCCCGGTGGGAAACCTGAACATCATCAGCAACAGGAGCCAATACCCGAGATATACCAAACTCCTCCGACGCGAAGAGTAAGCTCTGCCAATGTTGACGAGTCTATCCATAGCCCCTATTCCCAGGCACTGGCACGTGATATCCCGCGAAGGAGCCCTAGAAGAACCCCGAGCCAACAGTCGGGACTTGGAGAGTCGCCACTGCGTTACTTGAATAAGAGCAGCTCTCCAGGAGGCCAGGGCGATACCAAGTTGCACAAAGCGTCTCCAAGTATTGCTGATGTAACAATGTTCGACACCAGCAGCTCCCGCGGTGAGTTAAGCAACGCTCCAACGTTAGATACCCAAGGAGCTTCGTCATCTGGGATTGCTCTGTCCAGGTCCGCAAGCATGAACACTAATTACTCGTACAATCCCCGGGAGCACCTTCCGGGGTATACTGTCGAGCGGGAACCTAGCAGCGACTCGGAAAGCATTGTATCCTATCCCCCGGATTACTTATTGCCAAAAGAGCGACCGCTGGAGACAATTCGTGCCGGGAATTTAGGGCGAGAGTTTTGGATGAAAGATGAGAATGCTACAGAATGCTTTAAGTGCACACGACCATTTACCGGTAAGTTCGATGTTCGGGCCTACTTTATAACATACTAACGGGATTAAAGCATGGAGGAGAAAACATCATTGTAGAATATGCGGGCAGATTTTCTGCTCCTCTTGCACGACTTCTATTCCGGGGCAGAAATTCAACTATCCAGGAAAGATGCGAGTCTGCTTGAATTGCTTGGATGTCATTGACAAATATAACTCCTCTTCTACTTCCTCCTCAGTGGAAGAGTTGCCCGTCGATATCGATGCCTTAGTGGCGGATGGAGAAACGGAAACGAATGACGCTAACTCCGTGATTAACACGCCCATCGAATTGACATTCAACAGCGCCCCTCGCCCGGCTCCTAGGATGGCGATTCAGGCAACTCGACAAGGGGAGTCGTTGGAAATCCCTCCAAATGAGGGCTCTGGGTTTTCTAAATTACTGGGCAGCGGAGCAGGGCTTGCACGTCGGCGGTCCATGACGGCCCCAGACATTTTCAACATCCCTGACGAAGACGGCAGTGCACTAGATGGGGACGTAACCATTGAAGATGACTCCGACGAGGACGAACAGGCCATGAGTTTATTCACGCTGCTGAACAGCTCTAGAACGGATGAGTCCCGCCCAGAACCGGGCCGAACCAACTTCTTACGCCCTCGCAGCGGAACTACAAAGTCAATTGATATCAACCTGACCAATGGCATTAATTCCAATGCCGCAGCTACGGGAAAAACCAGTATCATGCGAATCGGCCAACGGAAAAAGAGCTTCAGCAATGGAAGAAAGCTGGCAAACTCAAAGTCAAGAATTGGTCTTCGAAGATCTGATACCACGGGTTCATCTCCTAGGAAGAGCGGAATATTTAGCTCCAAGCGACCTGCCGTGAGCAAGAGCGCCCCCACCATAGATCTTAACCATGCGAGTATATCACATGCCAACGCCTTCTTGAAGCAGATTCTAGAAGATTATGACCTTTCTCCGCGATGGGTAAGCGCTCTCATGGATCCGCTCATCCAGTGTGCTCAAAATATCGACCTTGACATTAAGGGTGGTGATCATATTGATATTCGTCACTATGTCAAGCTCAAAAGGATACCAGGAGGGCGCCTTGAAGACACGCAATATCTGAATGGCCTTGTATTCACTCGAGCTCTTCCCCTGAAGTCCATGCCGACTGACATATCAAATCCGCGGATCCTTATTTTAACCTTTCCTATAGAGTATACCCGAGGCGCTCACCATTTTATGAGTCTCGATCCGGTACTCAACCAGGAAGCCGAATATCTCAAGAAGCTCGTTAAGAGAATTGTTGCCCTGAATCCCCAAATCGTGCTGTCAAGCAATCGAGTCAGTGGGCTCGCAATTCGGCTGATGGACGCTGCTGGATTGGTAGTCATCCCCAACGTTAGGACCAATGTCATCAACCGAGTGTCACGGTATACCCAAGCTGACATTATCTCTTCCATGGACAAGCTTTCAATGAACCCCGTCCTCGGCACCTGCGACCATTTCGAGGTTAAATCTTTCCGCTTCAACAGCACCTACAAAACGTACGTGTTCTTTTCAGGTATCCCGAAGGCACTTGGATGTACGTTTGTTCTCCGAGGGAGCGATGAAAATACGCTTGCCAGTGTCAAGACTGTTGTCGAGTTCATGGTATATGTCGTGTTTAGTCTCAAGCTGGAGACTTCGCTTATGCTCGACCAGTTTGTGCTTGTGCCAGCGGTTGACGAAGACGACGTCAAGCCCCATGACCACCTGGACCCATCTGACGATACAGGATACTTTCACGACATCTTGAAGTATCAAGTGAATAAGATTCTGTCGTCCTCGCCGTTCGTTCGTTATGGTAATCCATATCTTTTGCAAGAGGCGCGAGGATTGGAAGACCAGCTGGTAGAGATGGACAAGGAAAAAGAAGCCTTAAATTTAAAGGAGGATGGATATCTCCAAGAGGCGCTGGAAAAGCTCAACTTGAGAATTGAAATCTCAAAGCTGCCTGGTGGCCATGCAACTGGCCGTGAAATTGCCGAAGGAGTTACAAATGAAAAAGAGCAAACAATTCACAACCAGTGGTCCACCCAAAAGCGCCAATGGGAGCTATCTTATGCTCAATTCCCCGATATGTTCAGCCCAACGGCGCACCAATGTATCGTGACACTCTATTCAATTGTGTGCAGTGAAACAGCCACACCTTGTGTTGGTCCAGAGCATATGGCAATTGATTTTTACAGTGATAATGACATGACCCTTGGCCAACTAGTGGAGTATTTGTGCATGACGACTTCAGATATCTGTCCTGACGGCTGTGGGAAAACCATGGATGGCCATTACAGAAGCTATGTTCATGGCCCAGGAAGACTTAATGTCATCGTCGAGAACTTTCCCTGTATTCTTCCCGGTATGCAAAGCACCATTTTGATGTGGAGCTACTGTAAGGAGTGCAATAACACAATGCCTGTTATGCCAATGTCTAGCACTACTTGGAAATATTCCTTCGGCAAATACCTCGAATTAGCCTTCTGGAGTAAGAAAATCTCGCTCAGAGCGGGCATGTGCTCGCACAACATCTATCGCGACCATATTAGGTATTTTGGCCTTCATGACAAGGCCGTGCGATTTGAGTATGATCCGATTAGCCTGCTGGGAATTGTAACTCCGCCGAGACTGATGCAATGGAACCTCGAAAAGGAAGTAAAGTTCAAGATCAACTTGTATAACAGTATCCAGGGCAAGATCAAGAACTTTTACGACTCTGTAAGCATTCGATTGGAGAGCGTGATTATTGAAAATACTGCGAGTGACAAAGTAGAGGAATGCCGCGAAAAGATCGAAGAGCTGAAAAAGACGTGTGCAGAGGAGCGAGAAGCTGCCTTGGACCACCTTGAAAAGTCCTACATGGAGACGAAGATTACTGAGCTTCTGCCACTGAATGCGGTTATGAGATCTGTACAGGAGAATGTTGTGCGATGGGACAGTGAATTCACTTCCTTTGAGAACAACTATTTCCCATCCGAGAAGGATATCACGAGGATTACTGCACAGCAGCTAAAGAAGATTTTCTTGGAGAGATCAGAAGACAGCGAGCTGAGTGAGAAGGACGCAAGAGACACCCCGCTGACCAGTCCAGATTTTTCACCAGAGAAGTCCATTTTAGAAGTCGATAACAGACTTGGAGAAGATGACACCAAAAGTGGCACCGTGGGTAGCGAGAAGGAGAAGCAAGAGGCGAATGGAAAAGAGGATGTCAGCTTGGCCAAAAAAGAGCAATCTAATGGCTCTAATGAAACTATACCCGATGAAGTTAGACCAGACGATGAGGCTCTAGGCAAAAAGGAGCACCTCAAAGATTCCATTACTGATGAGGACAAACCATCTAACGAAGTCTTGAAAGCTGAGAAGGAATCGTCTACTTCTGAGCATGGCACTGATAAGGGCGACACTATCATCAATGCGCCGACATCGAAGCCACGACTAGAGAATGGAGAGAAATTAGGCGACCCTCTGACGCTTTTATCTCAAAAGGAAGCAGTTGAGGGGACTAAGAAGGACCTTGATGGTGTGGCCCATAGCTCTGCTCCTGTTACCCGAACTACAAGTCCGCAGAAAAAGAAGCTGCCACGAGACTCGTCTCTTGCTTCGCTCGATATGCGCCTCAACGAAGGAAAACTGGACTTTAAACATTTGGAGGAGGGTCGAAAGAAATCTGACGAATATCGAAACCCCATATCGAACAACAGAGGGAGCTCCATTCCTACTCTGATTCCCCAGCCAGCGAGGCAAAACAGGAACTTAGACGGTGCAAAGAAATCCCGACCTCTCGGAGAGAGTTCTATTTCTGGTTCAAGTGCTAATTTGCTCCGAAAGAAGCTCAGCAGTAAGATTAGCAGTTTCCAATCTCAATCCCTTCGCCAGAGGTTTGGTTCCAGTACGAAAGAGCTTGAACGACAGCTGCTCCAAAACCGTGTTACGGGAAAGCAGACCAAGGTTTCTTCTTTGGCAAAGCATTTCGATTTATTGAGCCGCGAGTTTGAGAAAGAAAGACAAAGAGAGCGATCTCTAATGGCGCAAGGCAGGGCGAGAGCATTTCCAGTTGCAAAAGCCAGGCCCATTGTCGAGGTGTTCAAAAATGTGAAAGACGCTGTGAATGAAGAGAATAGAATTACCAGCGTTAGCGCGGAAGAAGAATCAACAATAGCCAATGCACAGCTGTCCAGGAAGCCTGTATTAGACGATTCCAATGCCAAGCCTGAGGCCGAGCCGGTTGAAGATGCAACATCCGCTGTAGAGCCACAGGACAATGCAGAGTCCGACAAGTCCGCGGAAGCTCGAGAAGGAGCGTCCAAAGTATCTGACGATGAGGGAGAGAGGGAAGAAGAGGAAGCGGGCAGTTCTGTTGAGAATCTCGAATCCAGGTCAAGTACGGAGTTGAGCCAACCGGAGCAAGAACTCCCTCACGCAGCAGAACGGACTTCATTAATGCAAACATTGTCGCGGTTTTGGGCAGATAGATCTTCGACTGGATGGATGCCTTTGGCATATCCACTGATCCATACAGAGCACGTGTTTGCAGAGTCTGATATTATAGTGCGAGAAGATGAACCTAGCTCCTTGATTGCTTTCTGCCTTGGTTCAACTGATTACGTTGAGAAGCTGAGAAAAATGAAAGCTGAGGCCAAGCCGTACGAAGAAAATGCAGAAGGGTCCCAGGCACCAGACGGAGATAATAGGGAAATGAGTGAGCTTGAGCTCACAATGCTCAAGAAGACGGGCATTCATTTGAAATATCAGTTCCAAGAAGGGTCTGCTATATTGTCTTGCAAGATATTTTACTCAGAGCAGTTTGATGCTTTCAGGAGACAGTGCAACTGTGACGAGTATTATATCCAGTCGCTAGCCCGTTGCGTCAAGTTCGACAGCAGCGGCGGAAAGAGTGGGTCTGCATTTTTGAAGACACTTGACAATAGGCTGATCATCAAGGAGCTCTCTCCATCAGAGATGGACGCATTTTTGATGTTTGCACCTTCGTACTTCGACTATATGGCGCAAGCGTTCTTCCATGACCTGCCTACAGTTTTGGCAAAGATTTTTGGATTCTATCAGATTCATATCCGAAACCCCATCACGGGCAAGACGCTCAAGATGGATCTCATTGTGATGGAGAACTTGTTCTACAATCGTCGAATGTCAAGGGTAAGTACTAAGGACAAGGAGGTATTTTTCATGCTAACATTAGATTTAGATTTTCGATTTGAAGGGCTCAATGCGAAATCGACACGTCCAGCAGACAGGCAAAGAAAACGAAGTGCTACTGGATGAAAATATGGTCGAGTACATTTATGAGTCGCCATTATTTGTTCGAGAATATGCCAAACGACTGCTGCGGACATCTTTGTTCAACGATACATTGTTCCTGGCAAAGATGAATGTAATGGACTACTCGCTAGTGATTGGTATCGACGAGAACAGCAAACAACTGGTTGTCGGAATCATCGACTTTATTCGAACTTTTACATGGGACAAGAAGCTTGAAAGCTGGGTCAAAGAACGTGGTTTAGTTGGTGGTGGAGTCAAAGAGCCGACAGTCGTATCTCCTCGACAGTATAAGAATAGGTTCCGTGAAGCAATGGAGCGATATATTCTTATGGTCCCTGAGTAAGTATAACGCGATTTTTGGGATGAGAAGTACTAACTAATTTTTAGCTGCTGGTACCAGGATTATTGAGATGTACGTACAATCTTTGGGCAATGAATTAATATGATTTGTTATGGGACTATTTACAAGGGTATTAAAAGGATGAGGGGGCTAGTGCACCCGGACGACGGTGTAGTTGGACTTGCCTATTCTGAGGAGTAGCAGCTTGTCGTCAGTGAGGTGCTGTGCCTCGACTGCAAAAGCATCCTTCAGAGGGGTCCGTTCCAAGCCATAGTATATACCGCCGTTTTTCAGCATTCGAGTAGCCTCGGACTTGCTAATCCCGAGGATGCTCGAGAGCGCCGCCTTCCAAGGCGTACCGAGGATGGAGTCACGAGAGGCACTCTTGACCAACTTCTCTGCCTCAAATGCATCCAGAATCTCCTCCGCCGATGGAATCTCGGCCGGCTTCTCGACGCTAGGGAAGAGGATGGCCGAAATGAGCTGTGCCCTCTGCCCACTGCCAATGCCATGTACCAGGTCCGTCACCTCTCGGGCAAGAGTTCGCTGGGCAATTCGCGCGGACTCGTCCTTGACATGCTCCGCCATGATGTCCTCGATATCATGCATCGGCAGGAGAGTAAACAGCTTGAGGTAGCTCTCAACGACACTGTCAGGCGCCTTGACAAAGTACTGATACAAATCATAGGGCTTTGTCATCTCGCCGTCAAGCCACACGGCATTGCCTGCCGACTTGCCAAACTTCTCGCCCGAAGGTGTCGTGAGGAGCGGTACCGTCATACCGTAGGCATCGCTCTTGGCCATGTCGCCCTTGAGGTACCCCCGGAGCCTCGAAATCAGGTCGGTGCCGGCGGTAATGTTCCCCCACTGGTCATTACCGCCGAGCTGGAGCCGGCAGTTGTACGTCTTGAAGAGATGCCAGAAGTCGTACGCCTGGAGCACCTGGTACGTGAACTCATTGAAGCCAATGCCCTGGTCCGAGCTGAGTCTGTTTTTCACGCTGTCCCGCGCCAGCATGTGGCCGACCCGGATGTGTCGCCCGTAGGTGCCCAGAAAGTGCAGCATGGACATATCCTTCCACCACTCGGCATTGTTGGCCAGAATGGTCCTGCCCTTGTCCATGTACCCTCGCGAGACGGCATATTCCCACCCACGCTCGAGGAATTGCTCCATCTGCGCGTGGATCTTGCGGACATTGGACTCCCGGACGTCGTCCACCATCTGGTCCCGCTCGGTAGAGCGCCCCGAGGGGTCTCCGACTTCGCCAGTGGCGCCTCCTACGAGTGCAATGGCCGTGTGGCCCCGGATGAAGAAGTGGAGGAGGACCATGAGGGGCACCATGTTCCCCACGTGCAAGGAGCTTGCGGTAGGGTCGGCTCCGAGGTAGAGGGTGACCTTCTCTCTGGAGACGAGCGACTCGAGGTCGGGGCTGGTGACATTGGAGATGAGCCCCCGTTTGGTGAGGTGCGCTACCAGCGGGGTCTCCGTCTCAGAGTTGAGAGTGAGTTTAGTCGACATGGCGCGAAACTGGGCGGTGCGGCCCACGATTCGCCTGGCCGAGGTCAATGTGAGGGTCGTTATTCCTCGACGAAGCATTGTGAACTGTTCCTTTGCGGGCAGGTGCCAGATCGGCCGTACTTAAATGATTCGCAAGGAGGTGAAAATTGCGGTAATCAGTGATGGTGCGGTGAATTAGTTGATCGAAGTTTTATTTCTACGGACGATACGCGGTGCACTCATGAACAATATTGCTCCGGCCAACTGTAGTGGCCCGCTGGGCTGAGTGATATTCGACTGTGGGTCTTTGAGTTTGTGTTATATGACTAGCTGCATTCGTTGGAGTGTTTATTGGACGAAGAAGGAGACTGACTTAGGTACCTTGCTAGCCCCCCGCACAACGACCATCCTATAGCAATTCTGCCAGAATGGCCGGCCCGGGTATATTGGTTAACTGCTGTGCAAGGCTAACACTACTGATAGTAAGAGTAATCATCTGCCGATGCCGCTGTGCTAACGGCTAGATGGCAGCGAAAATAACCGTGGGTGATTTATGATGGCGGTTAGTTTGTAACACTTTGTGGAAAACGTTTTCACAAATGAAATCCTCCGGATAGTAAGAAGGCAGTGATATAAATGATATGACCATACCGCCGAAGTATGGAGCACAGACGATATGCTCCCTTCGGTGTGTGAATACCCAGGCCTGGCTGCGAAGGTTCTTTTCCACAGCAGGATCAGCCCGATCTAAGCCATCTCGGCAGACTGGGCGGAGTGGATCCAAGTGGATGCCCTGTATTATGGACGTGGTCAATCCAGCCAAGGTTAAGCTGCTTCGGCCAGGAAGAGAAGCAAAGGGGAGATACGTCCCTCAAAATCTGGTTGAGAAATCGACCAAACCAATAGAGATCAACGAGATCAACGACACATTGATAGACGCTAACGAGTTACGACGCGATGAACACCTGCATTCACACCTGTCTCCCGAGGAGACCCACCTAGAAGCACTAACGACAATTGCTATCGAGCTAACAAACATGCATACCACCCAAAACGACCGCCGGAGACCTCGGTTCAACGTAAAACGGGCCTACATGAGCCTCTTCGACATGGATAACGTGACTCGGAGGAAGATCCACAACGATCTCAGCCATTTCCGGCTAGACCGACCCATGGACAAGTCTTTCCTAGTCAAGTCTATTGAAAAAAACGGCTACTCGTACTTTGATCTCGTGCGCTGGTACAAATGTATACGCGCCCCGACTCTGACTGAAGCGATCCGCGCAATGGACCTGTCAGACTACGAATTGTATCACCAGCTTGTTGCCGAAAAGGTTGATTTTTCCAGAAGTGGTGTCTGCGTGCCCGAAAAGGACGACTTTGCCAATAGGTGGCCCGACTTTGTAGTCGCATTTACCTTGAAGCGCAAGTGCGAATCGCGTCTCGAGGCAATCGCCATGTTCAACATCTACAATGAGCTTGCGTCACGCGTTGGGCCGTACACCCTGTTCAAGCTATTTTCGTACTGCCTTCGGATTGCGCACTTGCATGTGCCGGAAATGCTGCCCGATCTGTGTGGCATTTTCATCAGGAGCGCCCATGCTGATCTCTTTATACGATCCGTGTTCAATGAAGCGCTGTGGCAAGCGAGCTCGTTCGGCAGCGACCGCAGCGAGTACGTCGACCAGATGATTTCCCAGGCACTCAAAGTGCTGGTAAATGAAATGGTTTCGCGCGACATCAAATTCGACCGCAAGGGGCTGCTTGCCCTGGCTTTTGCGCTGCGCAAATCGTCTCCAGGCCGCTCCCGGGCATTGGTCCAAACGGTCAAGAACCGCGACTACGAAGTATCTCGGGAGGAAATTGCGGGCCCACACAAGTTTGCATACAGTGGGGCGCTCTACTGCATGGATATGTTCTTGTCCAACGACAAGTTTGCCGTAATCGATGTGCTGTCGCGCATCGCGCCCAAGGACCGCAGCAATGTTCTGTGGGCCACGGCGATCCAGCGTATCGACGAACTGGGCCAGCTGGATAAGGCTACTACCAAGAGCATGTACTCCAAGCTTGTAAAAGGCGACGCCCCCCCTAAGATCGACAATTTCCTTGCCGACAAGCTGCTGCAGGGCCCGCAGCCGCGGGCAATGGCCCTCTCGGCGCTGCGGAAAGTTGCGGCCCCGGCGCTATCGCCGCGAGTTTTGTCAAAGTACCTTGCAGTCAGCTCGCGCCGGAGCCTTGACTTTGCGCGCGAGATCATTTCGAACTTGGAAACGGCCAATCTCGGGTTGCTGAACACGCTGATCCGAGGAGAAGCGCTCTACGACCCGTCCAAGGTGTGGACGACGTACCAACGCATTCTTTCCTGTGGGTTTGAGCCCACTGCGCAGACTCTCGACTCGCTGTGTCTTGCGGCGCAGAATCCAGCCGTCCAATGGGGTGACTTGTATGCTGCACAGAGGGTAGTAGTTGAGTTCAAGCGGTGGGTACGGGGCGCACATCTGGACAGGTCGGATGCCGAAGACATTGTCAAGGTGTACCCTACGCAGCGGCTGTTCCATGACTACATAATTATGCTGGGGAAGGCGAATTACAAGGACGAGCTGCTGGCTGTGCTGCCGTGGATGGAGCGGATTGGTCTGCAGCCCAACAAGCAGTGTCTGTGTGCGCTGATCCAGTACAGTCCTAACGGGGCGTGGCTCAGGCAGCACGGGCGCATGGCGGGGACGAATTTCCCGACTGACGAGGAGTACGAGACGTATTTGTATTTGTCGCGAAAGTGACGTACAAGCATTTCTAAAGACGAATTTGTAGTTCCTATGGGGCCAACAATTCTATAGACGATTGGTGGAACAATTTCCAGTACCGGTATTTCGTATTCGTATTGCATGATGCTGAACCGTTGATATCTACCAGGGTCCATTGTAATAATTGTCCTACTGTAGTGATTATGTACCGTAGCATTGGAGATCAACGCCAATTATTAGCGAATGACAACATGTGATACGTGGCTCGCTGGAAAGTATGTATGAAAAATGACAATGATCGATTGAAACGGATAGGCGGTCGTGCGTGTCCTACAGATACGGCATTGCTCAACGGCCAATAGACCCTTTCTCCAGCCCCACGGCGCTGCCGTATTCGACGACCCTGCCAGAAGCCGCATGCTCGGCTACCGAGAAACATGCAAAAAGTGCTAAGTCCAATTAAAGTGAGGCACGTTTCAATTCAACTCTCAACGTGGCCCCCTAGGCTACTGGAGAGAGAGGGGTGGGCCAGGGTAAAACAGCAAAACGTGGATAACGTGGATACCGGGGATAACGTGGGGCTCTGTGACTACATGAACGGTGGCAGCGAATCAGCATGGAAGTTGGACACCACAGGGCGCCATGCACGACAGCCCTATCCCTCGTGGGAATGAAAATTTTGCCAAGGCTCTCAAGGGGCAGGGCCACCCTACAGGCACAGCAAAGCCAAGAGACCAAGAAAAGCAGTGAACTGGCCAAGAGTTTATTAGTCTGTGAGCAAATATCGGGTCTGTGACCGCAACATGGCTCTCTACAAGGTCTACAAGAGCGCTATCCGGCCGCTTTGAGCGCGGGAAAAAAACCCCAGGGGCTGGGGACCCGCCGCGAAGGGCTCCATGGCCTGACCCACGAGGCGAATCCACGGCCTATCGAGACACCCGCGCCCTCGGGAGGGCGCGCGAAAAACGTGCGCTGGGAAGAGTCTGTGGGCGGCCTGGGGCGATGACCACGATGCCCTCTCGAGCGCTCTCATTGGCGCACGGCTGTGCGCCCAGAGCCTAATGTCGCAGCGATCGAAGAGCTCCATGCCGAAGAAGCGATAGACCGTTGTAGGCAGGCAAATACGTAGTAAATATAAAAAGGCTCAGGATTCTGGGCCTTGTTTTCTCGTCACTCTCTTCCACAGTTCCTGTAGTACAGATCGCTATGTCTGATAACAGCCCCCAGAACGGCGACAACAGCGGGTTCAACCCGTATATCCGGACCCACGCGCCAGTGGCCGGAGAGATCCCAGTGCCCTACGGCGCCGAGGAGTATGCCACGCTCAATGGCGAATTGGTCGAGAACCAGGACTACATCCCGGCCAACGACAAGGACGAGAAGGCCATCTTCTCGTACCTGTTCCGCCCCGCCGACTCGTACAACGAGGAGGGCGTCTACTGGGCCGACATGAAGTTCAAGGACAAGGTGCGGTTTGTCACGTCCATTGACGCCGCCGAGACGAAGCGCGAGCTCAAGGTCATCGGCAAGATGTTCAAGGAGGACCCGCTGAGCCCGATCCGGTGGTACTTTAGCAACTGCGTTCTGCCCGGTGCCGGTCTCGGTCTCGAGGGCTACGTGCTCTTCTCCATTGGCAACATTGAGCCGCTGTTTGCTGCCGTGTGGCCAGAGTGCTGGGACACCAACGAGGTGTGTAACAAGAACTGGGTCGCCGCGGTGACCTATCTCGAGATTGTCGGTATTATTGTCGGTCAGATCCTGGTCGGTCTCATTGGTGACGGTATTGGCCGTCGGTTTGGTCTCATCCAGGACGCTGGTATCATGTTGCTTGGTTTGGTTATGCTCATCGCCTCGTGGGGCACTACGCTCAACGGGTGGGTCATCTGCTACGCGTGGTCCCTCTTCATCTACTCCATTGGTGTCGGTGGCGAGTACCCCATGACTGCGACGTCTGGTATGGAAAAGGGCAAGTTCACGCGGGCGTCGACCGCTGACGACCGTCTGCACCGAGGCCGAAAGGTCACCATGGCGTTTTTGATGCAGGGCTGGGGTCAGTTCTTCAACCAGGTCATTCTCATTCTGCTGCTCATCATCTTCCACCACGGCTCCGGCAATGCGCCATACTCGACCGTCGCCACTCAGTGGACCTACCGAATCGCGTTTGTCTTCCCGGCCATTGGCACCCTGTGGCTGCTCTACTACCGAACCTACAAGATGCCCCAGCCTTCCAAGCAGCTCCAGGAGGCCAAGAAGAAGGCCAAGGTCACCGGCTACGACGTCAAGTCGCTCAAGCTCGCCACCAAGTACTTCTTCCCGCGAATGGTCGCCACCGCCGGTGCCTGGTTCGCCAACGACGTCTTCTTCTACGGCAACAAGCTGTTCCAGGGCCAGTTCATCTCTGTTATTAGCCCCGATAACAGCTCCGTCATGGTCAACTGGCTCTACAACCTCATCAACATTGGTGTTTCTCTCGCCGGCTACTACCTGGCTTCCCTGCTCATTGACAACAAGTTCTACGGCCGAAACCGAATGATGCAGGTCGGGTTCTTCATGGACTTCATTCTCTTCGTCATTCCAGCCTTCAACTACGAGCACTACACCTCGCCAGAGCACATTACCGAGTTCCAGGTCATGTACTACCTTTCCTCATTCTTCAACCAGTTTGGCCCCAACTGTGTCACTTTCCTCGTCGCCGCTGAGGTCTACCCGACCCAGGTGCGAGCCACCTCTCACGGTATCTCTGCCGCCGCCGGTAAGCTCGGTGCCCTGCTTGCCTCGGTGCTCTACAACTACATTGACACCCAGACCAAGTTCTACGTTGTTCCGTGGTTCGGTCTCGCTGGTATGGTTTTGACCTTCCTGTTCATGCCCGATACCACCGGCCTCGACCTCAAGGAGCAGGACCGACGATGGCAGTTCATTCGAGAGGGTCGAGAGGACGAGTACCACGGCATTGCTATTCACCCGCAGCACTTGTCCGTGTGGGAGCGACTCCGTGGTGTTGGCAAGAACTACGACCCTGAGCTCGACTACAAGCAGAAGGTCAATGAGATGCGAGAGGAGTGGATGGAGAAGCAGCGACAGCGATACTCCGAGTCGGACGGCAAGGACTCTGAGTCCTTTGAGGACAATGACGACCTGACCGAAGAGGCCCACGCTTACTTCCACCGAACCTCGCCAATGATCATGGCTAACCAGCGAAAGCTCAGCGACGGCGAGAAGCTGCCCGACCTCGAATTGCCTGCCGGTGCCGACATTAACGAGAAGAACTAGTTACGACCCCGAAAAGCTTTGATGACGTTTGCATATTTAATAGATACTAATTGACTACCTACTTTGATTTCTCTTGAGTTATTCTATCAACCGAATCGATAATCTCAGCTACAGCCTAGTTCACCGCATACCCATAGTACGGATTCTAGAGTCCCCCACCCTACTCCACTCGTGCTAAATCCACCAACCAAACGAACGGTTGCGAGGTACCTTAAGGTGATATTCTGATTACAATGTAGTATGGATATCATTGTTCAATCCTTATTCACTCGTCGATACTACTTTAACGGATGATACACGGTACTAAGTAGTAGAATATAATAACGAAATATGCTAGTTAATCGGGAAATTACAATAGATTAAGTAAATTTAAATGCGGATCCGTATATTAAATCAACCGGTTGCTTCTATCCGCTTGGCGATGGAGATCAGCTCGGCAACATGGTCGTCATTCGCTTCCGGCGACAGCTCGACCAGACTCTCGCCCAACTTGTAAAGATACTCCTTATTCTCGCCCGAGGGCCCGCTGGACTTGAGGATATGCTTGGCCAGCTCGTGCGGGTCCTGGACTCCCACAAATGCTTCGTTATCCGGAGTGCCAATGTAGACTATGCATGCCAGCGGGGATCGCACCTCGTCGTCCGTCGACTCCTTGGCGACATAAAACGGTACTGTGTGGATCGAGTACCCGTTCTGCTCCCGGATATCAAGGTATTCTTTGACATATTCGACCTTGTCGGCCTTGATACGGTACGCCACGCCCCAGGTCACGTAGTCGTTTGGCGAGTGCGGGTCCTCGAGCTTATCCCACACGTCCTTTTCCACCAGGGTCACCACTCGGCCGGGAGCCTCGGGGACGCCGCGGTGGTCGATGGAGGACTGCCAGAACCGCCGGACGAAGCCTTTTACGTAGCCCGGGATGCGCTTATCAAAGTGTGGCGGAGGCTTAAAAATAAGGGACCCATAACCAAAGATCCAGTACTCGGGTGATTCTTCAACTGTCATGGCTATATATTTCTATAAAACGGGTTTCTCTGGCTTTATATTTCTATCTCAAGTCGGTATTAGCGGTAATGGATCTCCGGTACTAAGTGGCTTTACGGTGTCTCGCCGGCGCAGGTACACTAACTAATCACCGGTCTGATATTTATAAAAGATACGTAATATTGTCGGAATTATGGTATTTATATCCTATCTACGAGTGCGAAGTACTTGAACAGTAGCAAAAGTTGAAAGGAGAAATAGCTGAGCTTGGTGCCCCTGAGAATCCAACTGGGCGGTAACACTATCACCCGGTACTGTATCATCTGAGAGATCTACCTGTACCATTAGCACTCCAGGTGATGCAATATGTTAAAGATTCTAGATATCTCTCCAGGTGATGCCAACAATATTAATCCATTTAGGTGCTAGGTAAAGTCCCTTTAGATACGCGGCAGCGGGTATCAAACTCCGGTGCGGTTAAGGGAGTTTGGCCATCACATGCGCATCTCATCAAATGATACCAAATAGCTTTAGAACAAATAGCGGCTAAGGAAACGGAAATATGGTGGAATTATAGCTTGTACATTCTAGCGATTTCAATGCCGTCGGCAATGTTCTGGATTCTCGCGTCCAGAATGTAGCCCTCGTCGTAGAGCCGTCGCAGCTGCTGCGGAAGCTCCGCAAGCGGCACGGTAAACGACTCAATAAACTCGTCGTCCTCCAACTGCGGCTTCGGGTTCTGGTTCCGCGGATCGGTCATATCGACCTCCACGTGGACTAATTTAAGGTTGGTGTTGCAGAAGCCAGGGTCGTTGAACATGATGGGGCTGACCTTGGTCGCCTTGCCAATGTAGCCCGACTCCTCCAGAAGCTCACGCTCGGCGCACTGCTCAATCGACTCATTAGGGTCTAAGAGCCCCGCCGGGACCTCAATGCAAACCCCGTTGACAGGAGGCCTAAACTGCTTCTGCAGAAGGATCTCCTTGCCAGTGGGCTTTTCGAGAATTGCGATAATCCCGCATCCTACAGTGTAAGCAGAGCCTAGCTGAACAAAGCTACGTACCATCGACATCGCTCCCCTCTACACGGGTAGTTCGGGACCCGAACTCCCAGTCTCGGTCTCGCCCTATGGCGTCCTTGAAGAACACCTTTTGGATCTGCCCTTATTAGTCTCCTGCCGCTAAAAAGCACCAACGCACCTTGACCCACTTGGCATCCTGCCGCTCCTATAGGATATTAGCTAATGAAAGAGCGCTTCTGTGCCGTACCAGGTTTTCAATCCGCGTAACTCTAGCCTTGCTGAGATCGAACGTCATGTTGAGTGCGGTACTAAATGCCGGCCGGGCGGAGAACAAATCCAAACATCACGACGACCGATGGCAGAGCAGAAGGACCAGCTCCAGGCTGCGGTTATTAACCGGATGCTTGAGTCGGGGGAATACGACAGGTGTGTAGACTCGGCGCGCGTACGCGGGCTAACTCTGGCAGAATGAAGCAGATCTTGCGAAGCCGTCTGCGAGAGACGGGCTGGTTCGACGAAGTCAACGAGATGGCCCTTGGTACGTTGTCGGCGGCGAAAAGAACACATATTAATCTTGTAGAGGAGCTCAGCGGGCTGGACGACCCGAATTTTGAGCGGGTCAGCAAAAAGCTAGAGCCCCAGGCCCTGAGTAAGTTGCCCTTTCCGCTCCCTCGCCGCTAACCGGCAGACCTGGTCCCCGAGGACATTAAGATGGAAATGCTCAAAATGATCAAAACCTTCCTCGACGGAGCCGTCGAAAAGGCCCCGTAATTTATTTATTCTATTCAGCCATTTTACTAAGCACTCTCGGGGGACTCTGTCCCCAAATCCCCTGTAGCTCGTTTTACTCAAAACCTCGACTCAATTGTCTCTGTTGGGCGAGCCCCCAGGACTCCGTACCCAACTGTAACCAGCTTTTCGTTCCCTTAGTTACAGTATTGTTACGTCTGTTGGGAAATTTGTTACAGCCACAAGCCCGACTCGCCATCAATACCTCGTTTCCTCCATCAGTCTACCAAACGTATTCGGGGGCCAGCCCCTCAAACACCCCATAGATGATCTTTCTTGCCGCTTCTTAACGTTACAATTTGGGGGTCATTTACTGTGGCTGGGGGTTTGGGCAATTCGTTTTGCTACGCTGTAGGCAGCTCTTTGTAGCTGTTGTTACACGTATTGGGAGATTTGTTACGGTACTCGAAAGACGAGCACGACCGAGGGAGCCCCCAAACCCCTCGTGGCTGGCCCTCAATTGAGTCGTTTCTACGGGTTCGGGGGGCCTGGGGGGTTTCCCCCCAGCTGCGGGGGTTTGGGGGCTGGCCCCCAAGTGCAGACGGTTGGCGGTCCTCAGTGTCGCGGTGTTAGGGACGGGGATCGCGAACACCAAAAAACCCTTCCACCATCCACCATGTTTGTAAGTGCGCACCAGCGACGAGTACGCGGCTAACGGAGACAGCGAAAGAGCAACGAGGCAGCGAAGGAGCTGTCGAGCCTGACGGGGCTCTCGCGGACCGAGGCGACCAAGCTGCTCCAGCAGCACGGCAACAACCTCGAGCGGGCGGCAGATGCATACTTCAACGGCGGCAGCCGGGTCGATGTCGGCGAGATTGAGCGGCTGTTCGACCAGTACAAGGGTACGTAGGGCGCGGGTGTGCTGCGGCGCTAATTGGTAGAACCCAACGGCAAGGAGATAGGCATTGACGGCACGATCCAGTACGTCCAGGACCTTGGCCTCGAGCTGGAGGACCCTGTCGTGCTTGCGATCTGCACGGAGTTGAAGGCCCCGACCCAGGGGTCGTTCACCCGCGAGGGTTTCGTAGAGGGGTGGCAGCGGCTGGGGTAAGCGATTTGCGTTTCAGGATGTTGGCTAACAGGCAGCTGCGACTCGCTGGCGAAGATGAAGAACCAGATTCCGAATCTGCGAAGCAAGTTCGAGTCTGATGACGCATACTTCACCTCCGTTTACCGGTACACGTTTCTGTACTACTTGACCGAGGGCCAGAAGGTGCTTCGTAAGTGTGGCAATTGCAAAGGGATTGGCTAACGGGTAGCGTTTGAAATTGCATCCCAGCTGTGGGAGATGCTGCTGCGAAGCCGGTACGCAGAGCTGCCCAAGTGGTTTGACTTCCTCAGCCAGGAGTACGCCAACAAGAACATCTCCAAGGACACGTGGAACATGATCTGGGACTTTGCAAAGTACCACAAGACGGACCCCAAGCTGCAAAACTACGACATTGAGGGGTCCTGGCCCACCATCATCGACGAGTACGTAGAGTATCTCCAGGCGCACTAATACACTGCTCAATTGCAACCAGGGGGTCTGGGGGGTCTCCCCCCAGCCACGGGGGGTTTGGGGGGCTGGCCCCCCATATACACCCCACCCCAATCCTTAAGGGCTAACCCCCAAACCCCTGTAGCTGGGGGGAGACCCGCTGTCGTCGGGTGCTCAGTTTAAGTGATATTACATAAGCAGACGACATTGGGAGGATTGACCGGCGCGCATTTTTGCGTTGCGACACGAAATTGCCATCTTTCACCGATAAGATCCGAGAAAGAAAGCTTGGGGGATGAACAACGGGAGCCAGAACCAGAACCCGCAGGCGGCGATCCAGCAGCAGCGGATCGCGAACCTGACCCCGACGCACATCAATGAGCTGTTCCTGAGGTACCAGCGCGAGATGGCCGAGGTGTCGCGCTGCGGGCCGCAGAGCGAAGAGGGGCAGCAGCACTTCATCCAGGCGCAGCGCATCAAAACCATCCTCCAGCAGTACCAGGCCCAGGCCCACCGCAGGCAGCAAGGGCAGCCGGCGCAGGCCCAGGGCGGTGCACCGCCACAACAGACCCAGCCACAAGCACAGCCACAGGCGCCACAAGCACAGCCACAGCCACAGGCCCCGCGAGCGGCGGTAAACCGCGCGTCGCCAGCGCCCGTCAATGCGCAGTCGACGCCGCAGCCCGCCGCTCAGCGCGCGGCGGCCCAGCCCGTCAACGCCCAGGGGCTCACGCAGCAGCAATTGCTCGCGCGCCAGCGGCAGCAGCAGCATTTCAACAGCCTCAACCCGGAACAGCAGCAGCAGTACCGCATCCGGCAGATTGAGCAGTTCCGGCAGTACCAGAAGGAGTACGAGGCCAACATCCAGACGGTGAACCAGCAAATGGCCTCTGTCTCCACGCCCGAAGAGCGCTCCAAGCTGCAGCACCAGCTGACAACGCTGCGGACAAAGGTCAACCAGTTCAAGCTGGCCGAAACCAACGTCATGTCGCAGTACCAGCGCGCCCAGCAAGAATTGGACGCGCAGCCCGCCGCTAATAGTAGCGCCGCACCGGGTGCGGCTCAAACCACTGCGGCTCAGGGGTCGCCGCCTGCGGCGTCTCCGGCGGTGGGGAGCGCCGCAGGGACGCCCACAATGCAGCAGATGCCCGGAGGGTACAGTGGCACGTCGAGCCCGGCTGCGCCGGCGAACCGCGGCATGAGTATGGCGGCACAAAGGAGCGCCCAGCAGGTCAACCGCAGCACTCCTGCCGCCAGCACGGCCATGGGCAGCCGGTCGCAGACGCCCGGAGGCGCTTCGGCCAGCCCGCCGACCTCTGCGGCGGCTGTGGCTCGCCCAACTACTGCCTCGGGCCCCTCGGCGCGCCCGAACCCGCCTACGGCGCTCCAGCCGACCCCTGCTACTAACAGACAGCCCATCCAGTCTATCGCCATCAACAATGAGCTCAACACAAAGCCGCCGCAGGCGGTCGCTGCGCGCCAGGGCCGCCCGACGCTCACTGGCGGCATGGGCACCACCTCCTCAGCGCTCGCAACGCCGGCAATTGCCAAAGTGCCGTCCTACGAGCTCAACGGAGACCGCGTTCTGTCGAAGCGCAAGCTCCGGGAGCTTGTGAGCAGCGTTGTTGGGGACGAGGAGACGCAGATTGATGGGGACGTGGAGGAGCTGCTGCTGGATCTCGCCGACGAGTTTGTTACAAGCACAACGTCGTTTGCGTGCCGCCTGGCAAAGCACCGCAAGAGCGATCAGCTTGAGGCCAAGGACCTCCAGCTGCACCTTGAACGCAACTGGAACATCCGCATCCCAGGGTACAATGCCGACGAGATTCGGTCCGTGCGCAAGATCCAGCCGACGCAGAGCTACGTGCAGAAAATACAGGGCGTCAATGTGTCAAAGTCCGTCGGCGGCAAGGGCATGTAACCAAAACTCTTTTTTATTGCTACGAATTGCCAACCCCCCCTTTCCTCTACTGGTATCTAATTCGTAGTATCATACTTCAATCTAATTTATTCATTGTGATGTTCCTCCGCTAAATGTGTTTGTATTAGCATTATCAACGTTGAGTCTCTGTATCCTCGGTGATTGGCTCTTCCTTACTGGAAAATTGCTGCTTAACTTTAATCTCCAATGGAAAGATCGCATCTGGTGATCACCTTTTACGGACTTGAACACAAGAATTAAGCCAACCACTGCTGTACGTAGCGTGCTGACGTCAATAGAGCCACAACAAGAAATCTTCTGTTATGTAGATTGATCTATTTTTCCAGCAGATTCATTCCACAGCACGACCGTAAAGTACTCGAAGGATGTGTATAGAGTCAAAAGTGTGATATTGGAATGAAAGTGAGATTATATGGACTTGTAACTGGAGCGACATGGAAAAAAAGGCTAGGAGGATTATCAATATCGCTTAGATGCTTTTTTATTTCAAGCGAGTTTGTACAGGCAAAGTTAGATGTAGTGCTGTTAGGTCATCTGGATGCTTGTTACGCTAGTCGGAGATTTGTTACACCGTAACGGCACTCCTCAACGCCCCAATGAAAGAACTAACTTGGAAACCCAATTGTGGTAAATTGCCCTTTAGATACGAGAACAAACTACCAAAATCGAATACACTCGATTAATTTCACGTCCCTACCTTGGGGAGATGCAAAAGGCTCTTCAGAGTTCGTCCTCGTCAGAGCTAGACTCGCTCGGCATATAGGGCCAGGGATCTCTAGGCCTTCATATTCTATCTCCGGCGGTGCGCATATGATTACTTGCTCTTTCGGCTTTGATCGCTTTCGACACTTCCGTGATGTGTGACCTGTCTTCCCGCATTTCCGACACCTGGGCGGGTTGTACGGCAATGCGTTTACCACTCGGATCATTTCTTCAAGCGGAACTGACTCTACGTCTAAATGGTAAATTTCATATACGCGATTCCGGTGCGCTGACGGGAGCTTGACCCTGTCCAAAAAAAAGACGGCGCAAGACTAGGCCCTTACAATCCGGGTCTAGTGCGGCTACCATCATGAATTCTCGTGCAAAACGCTCAAACTGAGGAGGAGAACGGCATTGCATTTTCCAGATATGCTCTATCGCATAGAACGCTAGTCTGGCGGGGTCTACATGTGCTCGTATGTCGGAAGGCAGCATTTACGTCGTTTGGAGCCATCAATGACGGGCCTTTCCTAATGTTGGCGTTTCGCGGGGTGTCGCGCGCCCCGATCAAGATGAAAAAAAAATATTCTGGACTTTATCAGTAACATCCGATAGACACAGAATGGTTAAATCGTACACACGATTTGAGCCTGTAAAGAGCTTTGGCGT
Organism: Blastobotrys illinoisensis; assembly: GCA_030558835.1. Lineage (NCBI taxonomy): Eukaryota > Fungi > Ascomycota > Dipodascomycetes > Dipodascales > Trichomonascaceae > Blastobotrys > Blastobotrys illinoisensis. The sequence goes on along the minus strand of JAKTQJ010000041.1, from coordinate 70,777 downwards.
CGTCAGTAGCGACAGCAATATGCTGTGGCTGCCCCCGTCCGCCGCTTCGAGCTCCTCCGGACGGGTTCTGGTCGGCGGCCTCGAAGATGTGCTCACCTGGGAAGTCAAGACCTCGACGCTGCTATCGCGGTGGAAGCAGGCCCTCGACGGCGTCCAGGAGACCAAGCAGCAGCCTCTGGTTACCCGCCTGGCCTATGAGCCGACGACCCAGCTTGTGGCGGCCGGCCACTCGGACGGCAGCATCAACATTTGGGACTCGCAGTCGGGCACCATTGCCATCAATTTCAACGGGCACAAGTCCGCCGTGACCTGTCTGCACTTTGACAAGACGGGCACAAGGCTTGTGAGCGGGTCTGAGGACACCAACATCATTGTGTGGGACCTGGTAGGCGAAGTCGGTCTGTACCGGCTGCGGTCCCACCGGGCCCAGGTGACCGAGGCGGTCTTCGTAGAGTCCGGCGAGGATGAAGAGCCGGGACAGTGGCTTATTAGTGTTGCCAAGGACGGCCTGGTGAAGTTGTGGGACCTCGAGACCCAGCATTGCATAGAGACCCATGTTGCCCACAAGGGCGAATGCTGGGCGCTGGGCCTTGTGGGCGACACTCTGATTACCACCGGGTCGAATAAGGAGGTCAATTTCTGGCGACTTGACTTTTCAGCGCAAGACGGCGAGAAGATCGCTCACCGCGGAGTGCTGGAAAAGCAGTCTTCGGAGCGGGGTGTTAGCATTAAGACCATTGCCGGCCAGTTTGTCGGTATTTCCAACTCTGACCGGTCGATTGAGGTATGGCGAGTGCCTTCTGCTGATGAAATCAAAAAATCTGTGGCGCGGAAGCTCAAGCGGCGGGAAAAGAAGGGTCTCGAGGACTCGGTGGCGGCCCCTTCGGAGGACGACGTGAGCGAGAACTTTGTCCCATTCACAATCATCAGAGCGGGAGCCAAAGTGCGTCATTTTGACTGGGTAAGCCCTGACGCATCGCTGCTGAGTAGAAAGAAACTCGAACTCGTGGTGTCCCTTAACAACAACACCGTAGAGAGCTACACGATACCTATTCCTTCGACTATCAAAAAAGACCGGCCCGTAGACTACTCGCGCCAGTTTGCCATTGAGCTGCCGGCCCACAAGACCGATGTCCGAGCACTTTCCATCAGCTCCGATGACAAGCTCGTTGCTTCGGCCTCCAATGGCGCCCTGAAGGTGTGGAACATTGCTTCGAGCAACTGCCTGAGGACGTTTGAGTGCGGCTATGCACTCTGTGCGTCTTTCCTTCCTGGTGACGCGCTTATCGTAGTGGGCACCAAGACTGGCGACATTGAGCTGTTTGATGTTGCCAGCTCCTCGCTGCTCGACAGTATCGAAGCTGCCCACAGCGGAGGTGCGGTATGGTCTCTCCACGTTTCTGCAGACGGCAAAACCATGGTCACCGGTGGCGCAGACAAGTCCATCAAGTTCTGGGAGTTCAAGGTCGTCCAGGAGGAGATTCCGGGTACGGGACGAACCACCAGCAGGATGAAGCTCAAGCACCGAAAGACCCTCGAGCTCAACGACGAAGTTATTGCCGTGAGGCTCTCGCCAGACGGCAAGCTTCTGGCGGCCTCGCTGATGGACATGACCATCAAAGTGTTCTTTGCTGATACCCTCAAGTTCTTCCTCAGCCTGTACGGTCACAAGCTTCCAGCTCTCTCTATCGACATTTCGCATGACTCCAAACTGCTGGTGTCTGCTGGCGCCGACAAGAACGTCAAGATCTGGGGCCTTGACTTTGGTGACTGCCACCGATCCATTTTCGCCCACGATGAGGCTATCAAAAGCGTCATGTTCGAGCCTGGCTCCCACAACTTCTTCACCATCGCTGAGGACAAGGGAGTCAAGTACTGGGACGGTGACAAGTTCGATCTCATTCAAAAGCTCAACGGCCACCACGATAAGGTACTTGCGCTGGCTGTGTCGCATCACAGTAGTCTCATCATCACTGCGTCTCATGATAAGAGCATTCGAGTCTGGCAGCAGTTTGACGAGCCATTATTTATTCAGGAAGAGCGGGAAAAGGAAATGGAAGAGCTCTATGAGTCTACCCTGACTGGTAGCTTGGAGGACGATGTAGAGAAACGTGGCGAAGATGACGAGGAAGATGCCGTCGAAAGAGCCGGGAAGCAGACTGTCGAGACCCTCAAGGCCGGTGAGAAGCTTATGGAGGCCCTGGACATTGGCATCAAGGACTTGGAGGAGCTCAAGGAGCACGAGGAAGTGCTGAAGACGAACCCCAAGGCCGTGCGACCACCGCGAAATGTCATTCTGGCCGCCATGAACATCTCTGCTGAGCAGTACGTCTTCAATGTGTTGCAAAAGATCAAACCCGCCCAGTGCGAGGATGCCCTGCTTGTACTCCCATTCGACAAGGTTCAATCTCTGCTGCGCTTTGTTGAGATCTGGACTGAGCTGCGGTGGAACACGTCTCTCGTGTGCCGAGTGCTGTTCTTCATTTTGAGGATCCACCACAAACAGATTGTGGCCCATAAGATTATGCGGCCAATGATTGAACAGGTGCGTGAGAACCTTCGAAGTGGCCTCGTCGCTTCCCGAAACCAGATTGGCTACAACATCGCCGGCCTTGATGTTCTCCGGCGAACATGGCAGCTGCACCACCAGAAGGAATTTGTCGACGACATGCAGCTCAAGGAGGAGCAAGAGCGTCTCTCCAAGAAGCGAGCCTTTACCACTGTGTAATGTTCGCCTGTATAATACTGACTGATCAATATGTTTACCATGCCCTATTTATGGACCCAATTTACGATAGATAATCAACAAACATGAATTAAGACTTTAATGCAAGCATATCTAACAATTATGCAACGTTGCGTGGTAGTAGAAAACAAACTAAAAACGAAATATTACAAGTGCATCTTTTTATTTCTTCACGTCCTTGCTCCAACGAATTCCTCCGCCATTTTGGGTATTGTCGTCCTCGTCTTCCTCTTGGATTACTGGAGGAACTGTATGCAGAGGCGAAGAAACACGGACTGGAGCCTCTTCGTCATCGTCATCCTCTTCATTGTGGATGAGACCCAGTGCTGCAAGACGTCGCTTTCGCTCAACCTCAGTCTCTTCTTCATCCTCATCGTCCACAGTAGCATTGTAATTGCTATCGTCGTCCTCATCCTCGGCCTGGCCAAGGAAGTTTCGAGGCATGCCGGGGAGGGAACCAGTCTGTCCAGAGGCACCGCCAGATGGCTGCTGGTCTGGATGGGAAGAAGTGGACTGAAGGTTCTGGTCATGCAGCATGTTCTTGAGATGCTGCCGCACAGTCTCGTCATCCACATCCAAATCCTGGTCGGATGTGTCGACAAGAACTAATTCGTCATCAGTGCCCTGTCGGCGTGGGTGCTTCTCGACATCGGTAGAGGAAGATCCAGGCTGAACAGACTGCGAAGGCTCGTGACTGGCGTTGGGGCCGGTAATATTGCCCAGCTGGCTGTCCGCTCGTCTCAGACCAATGAAAGAAAGTGTCTTATCCAGGCCCTGGACAAACGTACGAAGACCACCTGCTGCGCCTTGCTGCTCATTAGGTTTCCTGTTAATTCGGTATCGTCTAATGATCTCGCCATCTTCGTTTTCAATAATAACGTCATCGTCAAGCTGATAGGCCGTAACACGCTTGGCAGGATGCTTTTTAGCACCTTCGTGCTGCTCGTCCTTTTCAGGCTTTTCCTCGCTAGCTTTAGCCTTGGCTCTCTCGGAACTGGTAGACCGCCGTCGCTTTTCAGCATTGGTCTCATGAACCTGATCCCGGCCACTGCTAGACGTGGAAGATTCTTCTGGTCGCTCTACGGTGGTGATAACCTCGCCCTGAGGGTCCTCAACAATAATGTGCCGTCCTTCCTGGTACGCAGTGGCTTGCTCGTTATTGATGGTCTCTTCGTAATCAGCTTCTGTTGGATGGGTAGTTCGCCCACCGCTGAGGTCAATGGCAGCAGCCTCAGGACGCTCTCGCACTGGAGCACCCTTCTTCTTACGCTTCATACCACCAGCAGGCTTGGCAGTAATACCAATTTTGAATCTAGATGGCTCTTCAGTGTCGACCTTGTGCAAAGAGAGGGTTCTACCGCCCTCAAGACGAGGCAATCGCTGGAGCCACGACTGGTTATTGCCACTGGTAGTGTAGGTCATGGTAATTGTCATGTTATTGAGACGCTTACCAAGGGCAAACACTGCAATGGACGAGCCGTGGACAATGATGGAGGAGACTACCAAAAAGGTCGTGATGGGCCAGATGGCAGCAATCGCATTATAGTGAGGAGTTCCTTCTGGCGGGATGTGGGCCAGGGGCGTTGGCTCACCCGATTCGAGCTCTGCACGCGACAAGATGGAAATGAAGATGGCGCCGACGCCAATGGGGCCGAAATGGCCACAAAAGAGCGCCTCACGCCACGTTCTGATGTCGGGGGTGACGGGCTTGACCATGAAAATGATTGGGATACGTCGGAAGAGCAGTACCAAGAGCGCAATGACAACAAGCCGCCATGCATCAAGGCCAATATGGCCATTGTTGAACTGCTCCCAGGGCACAATGGCACCAAAGTATACAAAGAAGCTCATGTTAATAAGCAAATCAATGACGTTGGATACGTGTGACTCCTCAGTCTTCTTGGCATACTCGCCATTCCAGGAGAAGGCAGCACCGGCGGCAAACGCGACGAGGAGATCGTCGGTGCCAATGATTGAGCCTACACCAGTGCAGAAGAGGGCAATGACAAAGTAGAAGGACAGGAAGGACTCACGGTCGATGAGGTTGTGCTTTTCGCAAAACTGGATGAGCTTACGCCCCGTGAAGCCAATAATAGCGCCCAGCACACAGCCAAAGACGCACTCGTACAAAACGGTGATGACAATAAAGTGGAATGCAATCTGGCGGTGGTTCCCGGCATACTTGATCGAATTGATAGCCAGGTACGCGAATGGGAACGCCATACCGTCGTTGCACCCGGATTCGGCGGACAGGAGGTTACGCAAATGGCCGGGCACTCGCTTGGCGAATTTACCTTTACCAACGACCGCAGAGGCCAGGACTGGATCGGTAGCTGTGACACAAGCAGCAATAGCCAGACCTTCGACCCAGCTGAGGCCGGGTACGAGCTTCCAGATGAAAACGGAGGAGATGAGCCAGCCAAAGGTCATTACGGGGAGCAGCAAAATCGTCACTGAGAGCCAGTGTTTAAGCATGTACTTTTTGGGCAACTCAACGGCGACGGCGAAGATCTGGACAATCAGAACGATTCTCGAGATTTCGAGGGTGATATAGTCTGTGTTACCCCATGATGTCGGCACGAACCAATTTAGGCAGTGAGGCCCTACAATGACGCCAAAGATGGTCGCAACGGTGGCTTCACCAATGTAGAGTTTTTCCTTGACGAAAAGCGAAATGAGGGAGAACACCGTAGTGAACCCGCCGATTAAAGCGTATGCAATATGAGGCTTATCGATCTATAGTTGGTTAGTTTGATCCGTTACTCGTTTAGAAATCGAGTGCTATACTTTAACCAAACTGCTATACTTCAACCAAACTGCAACTGCTATACTTCGGCCAAACTTGGAGTACCCCACATATTCTAATGGTCATATATCCTGACGGCCCACAATATGTGCACTGTTTGTTTGGTCCGTATAGCCCGTAGGTACCGTTTGGTCTCGTTCGGTTTGGTCCCGGTCCATATAGCTCGACTACTGAAGATAGAAGGCAAGGCTGACTAGCCAAGCGTCAAAGACTTACCCATAGCTGATCCCAAGCCATAATATACTGTAGAAAATTTCGCAGCTACAATATCTCGTAAAGGAATGAAAACTATAAAAGAATGCAAGTTTTTTATCTATCGGTCCACGATGCAAATCAACCTTAAAACTCGTGATGCCGCAGAACTCAACTTGCCAGTTTTTCCGACTCTTCTTTTCTCTCTTTTTTTGGTCTTTCTTGGCCAAAGAGTACAGAAGGGAAAAAATTCAAACGGTTGAAACGAAGTCCGAATGCCAAGGGATTTATGGTTGGCACGAACTCGTGAGACCTGAGACATTTTTCCTTGCTGGGAGATCGGGGCTGTAGGGTCGGTTCTACATGCTAGTCACCCGCTTGGCAGACATCACAGCCAATGGCGGCCCAAACCCACAGAAAAAAAAGGTTATCTCCAAGCATCCGACAGTAGCCGAGGCCAGCCTGGGAATATGCACCAGTTAAAACCTACATGTACCTGCTTATCATCGTACCTGTACCGACAGTATGGGGAGCAAGGCTTTATATAGAGCGAGTACGTACGGGCCCAAAAATACGGTCTCTGTTGTGCGGCTCGAGCCATTAGTATTCTGTTACCGTTGGGAGTAGCAGGAATTGTTACGCATTGTGTTACGCCTAGCAGTGAAGATTTATTACAAACCGTATATCTGGCTCAGCCCCTTTTTTTTCTTGATAGCAGAGCCACATTGCAATTGCGCATGCGCAACCTTGGCGACACGGATTTACTGCTGGCCGTCGGTCGGAGCCGCTGGCGGGCGGCAAGTAGCCAGGCAGTTGGAGTGTGTAACTGAATGTTACGGGAGAGATTGATTGTTACGGCAAGTCATTACTTTAATAAACAAAGCTACTTTTCAATTGTGTATATTAATCCCTTTTGTGTTTCCCAGTTTGAACAAACTAAACACGAGTTTTATTGCGGTTAGATCAAGTCAGCAAGGTTCATTGGCATCTCAACGATCTGGGTGGCGTAGAAGGCCTCGAGCTCCTTAAGTGGGGCCCAGTCCTGGTCGGTGACAAAGTTGATGGCGACACCCTTTCGGCCGAATCGACCACCTCGACCAATTCGGTGAATGTAGTTCTCCTGGTTGGTTGGCAGGTCAAAGTTGATAACAAGAGAAACCTGCTGGACGTCAATACCTCGGGCGAGCAAATCGGTGGAGATCAAGATTCGGGAGGAACCAGTTCGGAACTCCTTCATGATGGTGTCTCGCTGGGCCTGGTCCATGTCACCGTGCATGGCAGAGACGGTGAAGTCTCGGTCCTGGAGCTGCTGCTGGACGTACTCGACCCGTCGTCGGGTGTTGCAGAAGATAACGGCCTGAGTGATGGTGATGGTCTCGTACAAGTCGACCAAAACGTCAATCTTGTACTGCTCCTCGCCAACGTTGACGTAGAACTGCTTGATACCCTCGAGGGTCAGCTCGTCCTTCTTGACAAGAATCTGAACTGGCTCTCGCATGAACTTGGTGGTAACCTCCAAGACGTCCTGTGGCATGGTGGCAGAGAGCAACACAACCTGGATGGTCTGTGGCAGCAGCTGGAAGATATCGTAGATCTGGCCCTTGAAACCTCGGGACAGCATCTCATCGGCCTCATCGAGCACGAACATCTTAATGTTGTCGGTTCGCAGGTGTCGTCGCTGGATCATGTCGTGGACTCGGCCTGGGGTACCAACGACAACGTGGACACCCTCCCGGAGGATGGCAATGTCGTCCTGGACGTTGGTGCCACCAATGCAGGCGTGGCACTGGACCTCGAGGAACTCGCCGAGGGCGAGCACAACCTTCTGGATCTGCAGAGCCAGCTCTCGGGTTGGGGCGAGGATGAGCGCCTGGGTTCGTCGGATGGACGTGTCAATGTTCTGCAGAACAGAGATGGAGAAGGTGGCGGTCTTACCGGTACCGGACTGGGACTGGGCAAGAACGTCGTGGCCCTTGATCACTGGCAGAATAGCTCGCTGCTGAATGGAGGATGGCTGCTCGAAACCGTAACCGAAAATACCTCGCAGAAGCTCATCCTTGAGGCCCAATTGGTCAAAGCTGTCGACAACCTCGTCGTAGTTGGTCACAATCTCGCCAGAGTCGATATCCTTAAGAGTATCAGCCATTTTGTCTTTTTTCAGGTTTTAGTTAACGTGTTCCGTCGGGTGAGTATATATAGCTTAATATATATACACAATAATACAAATAAATTGCTTATTGAATGTATGAAAGGAGGAGGGAAGGTTTTTCAATTTTTTTTTCTTTGCGCGTTGTTGCAGCGGTCGGTTGCCCCCGAAAATTTTCGCTTTCTACGCCGTTCTCTCGTTTACGCACACACGAATTTGGTATCAATTTTCCCCGTCACGTGTTGCACGCCTATCCCGATGCGTGTTTTCGCATAGCCAATCCAGGCTGTTTATTGTCTCCGCTTGCTACTAAAGGAAGTGTGATGTACAATTCTCGTGTTACGCGTGAATTCACGTATCCGTTATACCCTTCTTGAACCGTGCAACTGGTGGTTTTTATCATATCAAGGAGACAGGATATTAGTCGCGTTAGCCTCTTACCACGTAATCGAGTTCTGAATAAAAGGGGGTTTAAATAAAAGGTTAGTGTGTAGTGCCATACTGGATTCTCCATGTAAAGTTTACTTCTAGAACATGAATGGCAATTGACAAGAATGCATGTGAATTGTCTCCGGTTCATCTTCTCTAGGAAAAGACTTTTCCCGAGAGAATGTACATCATTTATAGGCTATGCATGTTCTGGATATAGTGTAGCTACGCAACATTGGGCATGGCGCTCGACGCCAGGATATTGTGACCTGATACAACGAATGTGGTGAATGTGGTGAATGAGATACGATGAATGCGGTGAATGAGATACGATGAATGCGGTGAATGAGATACGATGAATGCGGTGAATGGGGAATGATCGATAGAAGCCTACTCGTCAGATATCTTCTCTAGTCTACCCTGCTCGCGGGACTCGCCCGCAGAACCAACCAAAACAATGCGCTCAATCAACGTTGGATCGTCCTCGTCCTCTCCCTCCAAAAACAGAACCAACGAGTTGACCTTCTGGAAATGCACAAATCGCACCTTCACCTCAAACCACCCGTTCTCGTCCGCACTGCCAAGCTCCGCACTGTGCAGTGCCTTGACCGACGAAGCGTCCTCGAAAGAAATCATCCCCGGGGTATTCGCCCAGATTTTGATCTGCTGAGGCAATTGTGCCTCCAGGCTCTCGGCCTTTTCCTTCGTGGCCTTCACAAGCACCGAGTACAGCTTCGTCTTGTTCTGGAACGGAAGGAACGCCAGCACCTGCGAATCCGCGTCAGTCACAATCGGCTTCGCGCCCTCGAGCGCAAACACGCCCCGCAGCGACTCTGCATTGTCCGAAGTCTGAATGTTAAGCAGCTCGCCCTGGCCGTACAACACAAGGCCATTGAGCGGCTCGTAGCCCTTGGGGATGTACTTGGCAATCTCCTCGTCTACGGAAGGGGTCGCCGTCCCGGAGGAGGCCTCCTGGCGCTTGGCCTGCGGGTTCTTGTCCGAGAGCTCGTTGAACGCCGCAGTGATGCCGTTAGGGTCTGCGCCCCGGACGCGCTTGATCTCCTGGCCCTTGTGCGCGAACACAAATGTCGGGACTGAGGTGACGGAGTACTTGGCCGCGCTGGGCTTGTTGACGTCAATGTCGACCTCGACAAGCTGAACGTTGGCGAACTCGCGGTAGAGCCGCTCCACGACGGGCGCGATCGCTTGGCAGGGCCCGCACCACGCCGCCGTGAACTTGACGACACAGAGCTCGTTCTCATCTAGGAATGCCTGCAGTTCCGCCTGCGTCGCCGCTCGAGGTATCTTGTCCTTGCTCATCGTCTCAGGTGGCAATGGGGAGCGTTCCCGCCGGCACGGCGATATTTCACCCAACTCGCCCCACGACGCTAACTGCCTTCTAGAGAGGCAGTGATTGTTTGTTCCTGGGGCTCTGCCCCAGACCCCGTAGTTGGGGGGAAACCCCCCAAACCCCCCTCTGAGTGGACTCAATGGGGAATCGTAGAAGCGAATCACTGTGTGGTACCACCCATTTACTACCAGCACTGTAGTTACGGTGTAACAAAATCTCCCAACAGGCAATCTCCAGCGTAACAACACGAGTTGCCCACTGCCTGCTGCAGCAGGGCACAGATGTTTTTGCGTGGTGATACCAGTATTTACATATCTTTAAAGCCGTTTTTTATTGCTATTTCTATATTGACTGGCCATTAATAGCTCCTTCTTCGTTCTACCCGTTTATGGAAATGGTTACCCCCCCCTTCTCTACCGTACCACCAGGTATGTATCAAAACGAATTACCAGAAGAATAAACTCGACTGCTAGCGATTGGAAATTGGCTTATTCATATTGTGTTCCTCAAAGAGAACCACCACATCGAAATGACGACACTAACATACAATCAATTGTAAAGTTCCTCTGCTTATTTCAGTTTACGGCTGCTACCTTTTTCTTGCAGAATTACCAGCACTTGGCCTATAAATACACAATTGAAGAAAAAACCTATTTTATGGAAACCAGCTTTGATAACTGCAGCTGCTGCCAGCTATCCCACGACCGTAACGGCACCTGTATCTTCATATCGCTACCTTCGTAAGGGCGCTAGGTACGAGTTTGTTACGCCGGTGGGAGGGAAGTCGCGGGCGGCGATTATTAATAGTCCAGCCGCGCATCACGTGATCCAGGAAAAAAATTGAAAAATTCATTATCGACATGAGATCTTTATCGACCTGATAACATTAAAACCGGTAACGATGGCTGATAGACGGAATATCGTCGGCATAGAGCACGACCGTGTGACCAACGTAAGTGATCCGCTTGTCTGCAGTAGTGTATAGAGCTGACAAGAGCAGACGACCAGTACCGACTTCCCAGGCCACTTCCCGGGCGAGGACAACTCGTGGGATCTGGAGAAGTTCAAGCAAAAGTTTGACGTCAAGGTGTTCAACCTGACCGACATCAATGCGAGCTTCGATTTGGTTGGGTGCGACACCTCGATAGCCAATGCATTCCGGCGAATCATGATCGCAGAGATCCCCTCCGTTGCATTTGAACAAATCCATATTTATAACAACACCTCTATCATCCACGACGAGGTTTTGGCCCAGCGAATCGGCCTGGTGCCTATCAAGATCGACCCAGACCTCCTTGCGTGGTACGATGCGAACCAGGCCACGGCGGAGGGCGGGAACCCGCAGGAGGCCCTCAACAGTTCCAACTGCGTCATGTTCTCGCTCAATGTCAAGTGCGAGAAGAACCCGGACGCTCCTAAGGATGCGACCGATCCAAACGAGCTGTACATCAACTCGAGCGTGTATGCGCGGGACCTTGTTTTCCAGCCGTTTGGCCAGCAGTCGGAGTACTTTGAGGCCCAGCCGGAGCTGCCGTACCCAGACATTCTGCTTGCCAAGCTGCGCCCGGGCCAGGAGATCTCGCTCAACGCATTTGCTGTATTGGGCCAGGGCTGCGACCACGCCAAGTTCTCCCCGGTGGCCACCGCGTCCTACCGACTTTTGCCGGTCATTGACATTACTGGCGACATGCCGATCAAGGGCGAGCTGGCCGAAAAGTTCCAGAAGTGCTTCCCGCCGGGTGTCATTGAGCTCAACAGCAAGGGCGAGGCATATGTGGCCGACGCGCGAAAGGACACTGTGTCGCGAGAGGTGCTGCGACACGAGGAATTCAACGGGCTGGTCAAGCTGGGCCGAAAACGAGACCACTTTATTTTCAACATTGAGAGTACTGGCGCCATGCAGCCGGACGAGATCTTTGTCAAGTCCATTAACCAGCTCAAGCAGAAGGCACAGGAGCTGCTTTCTTACGACCTTGTAGGCTAACCGTGTATGATAGATTAATTATTCCTTACCTCAACATTCCCATTCTACTGTGCTGTAACAAGATTGCCGTGTGGCCTTCTAGTATCTCTCGAAAGTTTAAAAAGTCTTGAGATGTAAGATATATAAAATAGTTGAGATGATGGTTAGTACTACACAGACATAGTCTTGAGGTTCTCGCTGACAGTAAATTCAACACCGGTCTTGGCCCTGATCTCGTCGACACTCACACCCTCAGCAGTTTCCACCAAAATGAGCCCCTTGTGATGGTCGACATCAAACACAGCCAGCTCAGTAATAATTCGTGTCACACACTGCTTACCAGTTAGCGGGAAGTCACAGCTCTTAACAATCTTCGGGTTGCCCTTTTTGTCGCAGTGTTCCATAACAACCACAATCTTAGTGTGCTCTGGGTTCGCCACAAGGTCCATAGCACCACCCATGCCCTTGACCCGCCCAGGAAGCATCCAGTTGGCCAAATCACCAAATTGCGACACCTGCATGGCGCCAAGCATGCTGAGGTTGATTCTGCCGCTTCGGATCATACCGAACGACTCCTCGGACCCAAACAGAGCGGCGCCCTCTCCAAGAGTAATGGTCTCCTTTCCGGCATTGATGTAGTCAGAGTCCTCCTCGCCCTTAACAGGGTACGGACCGACCCCGAGCACGCCATTCTCAGACTGCAGCTGTACGGAAACCGACTTGTCTACGTATGACGGGGCCAGAGTGGGCATTCCAATGCCCAGATTCGCATACATGCCGTTGCTAAACTCCTGGGCCGCTCGCTTGACAATTTGCGCTCGAGAACCAAGACTGCCCACCATATCCTGGATTTCCTCCTCCGACTTGGCTAGAGTCAGCCGCTCAATGAGCTTTGGCTCCGTGGACTGGATTACGGAATTGACGTAGACGCCTGGGATGTGGACGTTGGACGGTGCAATCTGACCCACCGGGACGATTTCGTCCGCTTCGATGATGGTATGCTTGGCAGCCCGGGCCATGGATCCGTTGAAATTGTGCGCAGAGCCTCTGAAGACGGCATTGCCGTACTTATCAGCCTTGTGGACCTTAATGATAGCCACATCGCCGAATAGGGCCTCTTCCATGAGGTACTTTTTCCCTCCAAACTCACGCGTTTCCTTGGGCTTGGAGTACTTTTCAACGGACTTCCCGTCCTTGGAGAAGCGAATTGGCAATTCCCCGCTCTCTACAACCGTTCCAACACCGGCTGGGGTGTAGAACGCTGGAATACCCTTCCCGGCAGCAGCACATTTCTCGGCCAGAGTCCCCTGAGGAGTCAACTCAATGTCCAATTCGCCATGGAGATACATTTTCTCTAGAAGCTTGTTCTCTCCTACGTAGGAGACAATGAGCTTTGACACCTGTTTGGTCTCTAGAAGCTTGCCCAGGCCGTTTCCGTCTGTACCGGCATTGTTCGAGGCAATCGTCAGGTCTCTGATCGAGTCTTTCCGGTGAAGGATTTCGTTGATCAAGGTACCTGGGATGCCCGAGAGGCCAAATCCACCCGCGAGAACCAAGTCGCCAGACTTTAGCTTGGACTTGGTGATAGCTTCGCTAGCGGAGGGGAGCACTTTGTTGATTTGCCGCAGGTACTGCGACGAGGAGAACTTGCGCGTGAAGTGTCGCGTTAGCTTGAGCATCATCTTTCTATAATTCTACGTGATTGTTCCCTGGGGTTTCTTGGTTTATATACCGATACCGCAGCACAGTGCCGCCGATAACCTGCCATTCGGAGGATCATCGGGCGCACAGTGTGGAGAGGCCTACTGTACCCCGGAACTCCGCAACCCCGCCATTTACCGCTCTTCAGCTATGGAGGTTAACGCAATTGAACCCTAGAAGTAAAAGAATCTCGACTGGAATGATTATCTATATGCCCTAATCTGCAGTGTATTGAACAATTAATGTTCTGTGCATGAAATTTTTCCCCTGTCTTAAACCACGATACCCAGGTTTTCCACGGGAAGCCGCATGCGGCTGATCCACAGCACTATAGCCCACCCCTGAGCTATCTCTGCTCTGATGCAAGCCAATTTTTGCACTATGAAGTGGGACTGTAAGTGACTACCGGTAGCGTGCAAAGCTGTGGAAATGGCCAGGGCCGAAAGTAACCTGGAGAGCTTACCCATGCGCGAAGCAATTAGTCGACTCACATTTAAATCTGGAGTATACATCTTGTGTCGGCAATGAATCACAAACGTCGGAAGCCGCTCGCCATCCAGTCGGAATAGACCTGCAATAATAGTCAGCCCCTATTCGCCTATACAATCTGAAATTTAACTCAGAGCTGTCTTCAATGTGATTACAGAGCTCAGCTTTGAATGAGGAGAGTGTCTTTACATCGGCTTCATCTTCATCGTCGACTTATAAGACAGAGGAGAGACCTGGCCGGGTCATTTTTATGCGAAGAGTCCAAAACAACCCTTAAATTGAGAGTCTTCAATGCGCCGTAGCTACTACCGTGGTAGAACATTGACCCAGCAAAACAAACCGTAGATTAGAGCAGTAGTCGCTAGACAACAAAAGAATAGAGTTTGGCTGATTACGCTAGTGTATTTCTGGGCATTAGTCACGTCTCGTATAGAATTAGCAATACTGGACGATTATATCAATCAATTTCAGATGACGTAGTATGGATTGTGGTCGTTGTATGTGACTAGTAATGTGGTAGTGACGAGCAATGACTTCGCAGCAATTACTCCAGATATATTGGCGCGAGGATGGCAGTCTGCTGCACTGAGGGACTCAAAGAGAAGCCAGCACACCAATTACCAGAGGCTAGCTGTAGTTATCTCTATACGTTAAGGTATATAGTTTGAGAATATCACATTTTCATTATCCCCTCTATATGGGTGGTAATGGCCAGCCGCACCAGGGGTAAGTAAGACATTACAGCCGTGCACAGAGCCATACTCCTATCTTACGGGGCTGAATATGTACTTTGAATAATCTCACGGTTACGGGAAAAATGCACTTGCCATTGAAACATGCAAATTAATAATAATTGACCCCTCTTAAAAATTTTCGGGGTACAAATAGACCGGGTTATCACTAGTTATATCTACACAAACGCATGTCATTAAGGGTCATTACAGTTTTGATTAGTTTCTGCGCATGAAATCCGGCGGGAGCGATCCCAGCTGGTTGACAAGGTCCATTTCAGGCGGGGGGAGTTGCGGCGGCGGCGGTGGCGGTGGATGTTGCGCATAAGTATAAGAGGTGTTCATAGGAAGCTGTTGCTGCTGTGGAGGCGGCGGGAACCCGTATGGCATCATTGGAGTCGTCGTAGGGATGGTCATAGGAGTGTTTTGGATATAGTAGTTACCCTGGGGAGGCAATTGAGGTGCTCCAATGACGACACCAAAGAAGGTCGGGTCCTGGTCGAACAGCTCTTTGATTTTAGTTTGGCAGTGCTTTGCAGAAACTTTTTTGGATCGTATACGGGACAGCTCCGAAGCAATGTAGTCCCATTTGGCCTGCTCACCTTCCTCGAGAAGGCTCTTGAGCCCTAACGAGTCCTCAGCTTCCCACACCACGGCGCTACCTCCCTGTTGGCCGATGAGAACTTGGTACCGATTGCGAGCGGCTAAGGAGTTGCCGCACTTTGCGGCTTCCGCTATCTCTGTCCAGCTCTTCCCTTCTTTTTTCATGCGCAGGATGATGCTGTCCTGCTCTGGCGAGTATTTTGACTTCTTTTTCGGCCGCGGTTGCGGGTCTGGCTGTAAAGCATTGGGATTTATGGGTACCGCAGTGGACAGGGGAGGTTCCGGCAGGGTTAGTGGCAGCGTGGGCCCCCCAGAGGGGAGCGAAGGGGACATGATACCGCCTGAAGTTGTGACGCCCGTGAGCAGGCCGATCTGAGGGCCATTGCGGATAGTGGTTGGGGCGCCTGTTGCTGCGGTTGAAATGTTAGTAGGTACTGTTGATTCGAGGATCATTTCCTCCAGCGAGCGTTTTGACCCGGTGCGCCGCCTTCGCGGCATCTTGGACCGGGTGTTCCCTCCATGGACTGGAACCGTTGACGCAACGGTTGGCACGTACGAAAACGGTTGCTGTTGTGGCTGTTGAACATGGGGGTGATGTTGAATTAGCGGCGGCGAAGGTAACGACACGGGATGACCAGAAGTCGTTGGGGGCAGTGAAGCCGGTTGTGAGACCGTTGGCACCGTTGGGTGGAGCGGTGGTTGGGTCCTATATTGTCCGGAGAGGTCGTATTTGTATTCGTTTGTGTCATACCCGAATGCCAGTAACGATTCATCGTCAGGCACCTGGTCTGCCATTCCGAACAACTTTGAAAACCGAAGACTAGAAGAGCCCGAAGGAGACCTCGAAGAGCTTTAAGAGTATAAGACTTTCGAAGGACTGTAAAGTTGCTTTCGAAAGAAATGGAGTGTTCGGGGTATTCGCGATTCGATATGCGATATTATGGTTGATCTCGTCCAAACGTTTAATGGTCCTCTTTAAAGATACCAGCTTTCGACGCTGCAAAGAATCGAATCTGTTAGTGTGTGCTATGGCCAAGCGAGCAGTTAACGGGATATCGTCAACGCCAGAGGAAAGCCAGGGGCTCGAAATTAGATATCCGATAACGTTGAACGGCCCAAAACCCAAAGATACAACCACCAAGGAGCCAAGCAATCAAAACTGGTTGATGAGCTGAAGAGCTGAAGAGTCGGCAGGCAGCAGTGTTGGCGAAGCTATGAGTTGACGGACGGACGGGATATGGGTTGATTAAAGGCAGTCGAAAAGCCCACGAAGCGAAGACCCGATATACGGCTAGTCGAAAAGCAAAAGCCAAACGCAGAGTCGATGATGGCAAGTCGGTAAAGTCGGTGGAAGCCTGTCGGCATGGGCCCAAGAATGATAGGGTAAAATTCTCGCTACGGGCCAGGCGTCTCTCGTTAAGTACTCAGAACTGCCGGGCAAGGCTCTCCCCTCTTATTTCGTCGTGCTGGAGTCTCTGGAGTTTCCACCTCTGTCTCTGAGCCTAATAGTGCGTTCAACCTTGGTCGCTCAATTATCCGATCCGACACACCTCTCGCACCTTAAAGTGGAACAGCGCAAATGGGTCTCGTCGTTTGAATAATTATTCCTGGTGCTTTTGAAATGCCCGTTCTGCCTGGCTGGCTCAAGTGGAAAAATTAATAATTTTCAGAGGATGACTGGAGATTCCAAAGATATGATACGAGACCGCCCTCTTTCTAAGGAAAAAATATGGCCTGCACCCAGCGATCTTTAAAACGCCTAAACTTCTCTCGTCCTCTCCCGCAACCTGTCAAAAAAAGTTTGCGGCTTTGATCCCCCCCCCTTAAAATCTCAAATCGAATCGACAATGTAGCCTGCCACAGACGTGCCGAATTTTTTTTTCCCAGACTTTCCTCGCTCTCCACCGGGTCTATTATATCTCTGGCTGGTGTATATGGCTCTCTCTCATTCCTAATACGACGCTTCGCTGCCGCGGTTGCCCCATCACGACAGTCCGCGCTTGACCAAATATCTAAAATTAATGTATCGACTTAAAAGGAGAATTAATTGTTTATGTCTCACGGGGCTCAGACATACGCGTATCGGCGGCTGCATACAGGCAGAGGCCAGGCGGAGGCGTGCGCACGCGCAATACCCGCAATACCAGTGCAATGGTTCCACCATTCCTCTCCATCATCGATGCGGCCAATTCAATGCATCCCCATGGATGTGGCCCCATCAATGCGGTATACAAGACTTGCACATTTTAAAGGACCTTCCCAGCAATTTAGATCGATTGCAGGTATAGAGCCCAGCGGCTGTGGCGTCTTCACTCACTGGTTGCTCGCCGGCTGCTTTCCGCCATCCACGTGACGGCTGACTGGAGTGATTATTTGCCGTGCATTGCAGTAGTCAGGTGTGTGCTCTCCGACGACGCGCTCGTCCCATATCGGCAGGCTACGAAAAAAAGAAATCATGGCTTCCCCGCCACCGCAATTTTCGGACCCGCCTTGCATTGCAAGCCGCGAGATGTGCGGCGTCCCGTCGCCTCCGCTACACAGCCGGGTAACTTGCCATCACTTACAATAATAATGCACTCCATCGTGCGACATGCATAGCATGCCGACATTTGACAGAAAATAAACGCTCCTTCCAGTACATCCGGCATCTAAATATTATTAATATATTAGTATAATTAACGTGTCATCAGCTTACATCCTCATCCTCATCGCATTAGCGACCAACAGTCCTGTAAGCTACGAGAGGCTTCAGGGGCTGGCCCCCAAGGGGGCTTGTTGCTGGTCTAGCCTTTTAAGCATGCCGGTTCTCGACCAGACGCACAAATGGGTTGCGAGCCCTGATCCTTGCGCCGTAAGCGTAAAAGAAGAATGGAATGCCAATCATGCCGAGCGCAATGAACCCGATGAGTGACGCACCCCAGTGCACTCCAAGATTCTCAAATAGGTAATGCCCTATAAGCGCGAAAACGCCACCAAAGATGCTCCGCGTGAACGTATTCGCGGCAATCGCAGATGCGCTGAACGCCGTAAACGTATCGACCAGGTAGTTGAGGCATCCCTGGAAGATCGTAAAGAAGCCCATCCCCGTAAGCACAATGCCGAAAACAGGCACAAACCAGTGTATCTCCGGGCGCGATGTCCATGCAAAGATAAGGATCCCAACGGGCATGAGCCATCCAAACACCATCATCGTGTGGATCCGCTCTTCCGGGACTGGCTTCCCACCGTTGGCTTCGAGTTTCTTGGCGTACCGCATCGAGCCCCAGATGTTGCCCCACGACCCTATAATGCACCCGACGAACATTGCAATGTTCGGGTACGTGCTCACAGTGTCATCCCACCCTCGGGTGACCTGGAAGGTGTAGGAAATCGAGGTTACTGTCAGGTATAGAATTCCAAACACATAGCTAGCGAACAGCGCCATGCAGAATACAATTGGCGTCGCAAGCATGGCAAACGGTCGCAAAAGATGCACATTCATAAACTCCTTGGGGGTCAACTCCCACTCTTCGTGCTTTGCGTGGAACTGCCAATTGCCCGTGCTATGCCGGAGCTTCCTCGCTCTGTTAGTGAGAATTATTGGCGCGTACGTCTCTCTGAGGAAGAGCCCGTCCACCACGGTAATAACTCCGAACAAAATGCTGGCAAACCAACAGCTCCACTGCCAATGGTTTGTTGCCCGAAGTAGGACCGCCGATATAGTCGGAGCGCACATTGTACCGGCTGCTACAAAGTAGGAATAGAGCGATAACGCAGTTCCTCTCTGAGCTGGAGCCCACAGGTCTGCGAGCACTCCTCCACTGGACACCACTGGGGCTCCCGCGAACAGTCCTGAGAAGAAACGGGTGCACAGAATGGCGGAAATGTTCTTAGACGAAGCCGTCCCCAGAGTGAACACCCCAGAAATGGCAAAGGGAATTACAATGCCTTTTTTACGTCCATAGACCTCTGACAAGGGAGCAAAGATCATTGGGCCAAATGCTACGCCAAACACATAGAGCGATGTTGAGAGCAGGGCTACCGTGCGGCTTACGCCCATGTTCTGCTCAATGGGTTTGATAACGCTGGACATCGCTGCCGAGTTATACTGGGCCGCAAAAGTCGTCAGCGAATAGCAGAATGTGTGGTACACCTTTACAAAGAAGGGCCAGTTTTTTGGATCTTGGGGGTCATTCTGCTCAAAGACGACGATGTAGTCTGATGGATCCGAGGAAGTCGATGTCGATGCCTGGCTAGGCCCCGGCAGTTCGGGGGTTTGCTTTTCTTCGTCTATTGATCTATCCGACATGACATGCTCTATTCAAAAACGCTAGTGGGTAATTATACGCTTGTAATTTGCTAGGGCCACCATGGGCGTATATAAACTTTATCTCTAGTCTGAAAAAAAAATCGGTCCGCGATCCGAAATCGGACTTGCTAGTCCGGCTGTAGTCAATGTGGAGTCAACCGGTATAGTCACCTACAGCCGGTCCTCCACACCGCGCCAACCACCACTAATAGTTGTAAGAGTCGGGTCCGTTTTCCGACATATTCACTTATATTCGCTTCATTTGCCAATAGAATCACGCCTTTTCGCCTCTTTTTATTCCATGAATTGATAAGATCGATCCGAGTTCGGGGTTTGCATTAGGACTCCGATGGCGGATTGGTCAGCACTTCGGACGTCCGAGAGACATTATTGTACGGCTGTGCACTCTCATGGAGCACATTGGCCGCAACAACTTTTCCCCGCAAAACTTGCAACATCCGTTGTTACAGCCGCACTATATTCGACGATTGTAACGACGCGAGCTATTGATACCGAAATAAGGCTAAATTTCATTATGCGTTATGCTGAATTATGGACATTTAAAGCTTGGTGGCGCCGTTGGGCTTGGCGAGCTCAATGGCGGCGGCGCTGATGGCGGTGGTGCCTCGCTCGACGACCTTGGTCTGGAAAATGACCCGGTTGTCCTCCTTCCAAGCCTCCACTCGCAGAGTCTCGCCTGGGAAGACGTGGCCCGAGAATCGCACCTTGATGTTCTTCAATGGACCGTACTTGTCAACAAGCACTCGCGCAGAGATGCCCATGGAGCACAGGCCGTGGAGAATTGGCTGCGGGAAGTTGCCGACGGCAGCAAAGTCTGGGTCAATGTGCAATGGGTTGTAGTCACCAGAGAGTCTGTAGAGCGCGGCCTGGTCCTTGCCAACCTTCTCCTCGGCAACAAAGTCTGGGTTTCGGGCCGGTGGCTTGTTGGCGGCTGTGATGGCGCCTCGGTCCTTGCCCTTCTTTGGTCCGCCAAAGCCGCCAGAGCCCCGCAGGAAGACGGAGGAGACGTTGTAGAAGATTGGAGTGCCGGTGGCCTTGTCCCGGGAGACAAACTCGGTCACGGCAACAGCAGCCTTGCCCTTGTCGACAATCTCCAGCACCTTAGGGGTGGTCTCGAGGGTCGCGGCAGTAGGGATCGGGTTGAGGATCTCCAGGTACTGCTCGCCGTGGAGGAGCTTCATCGGGTTGAAATTTGGCACCATCTTGTCGAGGCCGACGGGGGCGCTGAAGTATGGGATGACGCCAAAGGTTGGGTATGGCCGGAAGTTCTCTCGGTTTTCGTAGACATAGTCGAGGTCCTTGGTGGTCGCACCAATGCCAAGGTTGTACAGAATAATCTTCTTCTCGTCGTACTCGTAGATACCGACCTCTGACTCCTCGGCCTCTGGGGCCTCCTCCTCAGCCTCGCTCGCGAGCTGGAAGAGACCCATGGAGGACTCCTGGGTGGTCGCAGGGTTCGACGCTCGGCCGTCATCAAAGTTGACGATCTTGTCCCACTTGGCGGCAACGGCCTCTGGGGTCAATGGCTTGTTGGTGGAGAAGCCAACGCCGCCAGATCGCTGGAGCCGAGTTCGGGTAACGTAGCCACAAGCGATCTCAAACAGCTGGCCAGAGACCGGGCACTTGTCGGAGGAAAGCAGAAGAGTGGCTGGGGCAATGTAGTCTGGCTTGAATCGCTCGAGCATCTCCTCGGTGAAAACGCCCTGGGTCATGCCTGTGCCGGCAGTTGGAGCAATGGTGTTGACCAAGATGTTGTACTTCTTGCCCTCGAGAGCCAGGGTCTGGCCAAAGCCGAGGATACCCAGCTTGGCAGCAGCGTAGTTGGTCTGGCCAAAGTTGCCGTAGATGCCAGAGGTAGAGGTCGTGTTGACGACTCGGCCGTACTTCTGCTTGAGGAAGTATGGCCAAGCGGCCTTGGTCACGGCGTAGGTGCCGTAGAGATGCACCTGGATGACGTCGGTCCACTCCTTCTCGGTGATCTTGAGGAAGGACTTGTCCCGGATGATGCCGGCGTTGTTGATGACAACGTGGACGGTGCCAAAGTTGTCAATGGCCGTCTTGACCACCTTGTCGCCCTCGACAACGTTGTGGTTATCGGCAACAGCGATGCCGCCGGCCTTGGTGATTTCGTCGACAACGCCCTGTGGGTTGGCAAAGTCGTTTACAACGACCTTGGCACCAAGCTTGGCCAGCATGAGAGCGTAGCACCTGCCAATGCCGGCACCAGCGCCAGTGACAATGGCGACCTTGTCCTTGAAGGAGACCTCCTCGCCCTGCGGGTTTGGCGGCAGAGACGCGGCCTTCTCGACAATTGGCATAAAGTCCACAGTCTTGTTAGGGTAGGTAGCGTGCTCGAAGCTCTGGACCTCGCCCCATCGCTTGAGAAGCGCCGACGGAGTGAAAGTGCTGTCTGGCTTGAAAAGAGCGCCGTCACCCCGCTCCCATCGCAGCTTGGTGACAGCGCCGCCGCCAACCTCGTAGATGCCCCACGTCTCCTTGCAAGACTCGTGGACCAAGACCGCCACCACTGGCACAACGTACTCTGGGCGCAATTTCTCGAGGATCTCCTTCGGCAGAACGGTCTCCGTCAGCCGCGAAGCCGCCAATGGCGCAATGACATTGGCATTGATATTGTACTTGGCGCCCTCCTTGGCCAGGGTCTCCGTGAAGCCCACGAGACCCAGCTTTCCGGCCGAGTAGTTGGCCTGGCCAAAGTTGCCGTACAGCCCGGCGGCGGAGGTAGTGTTAATGATTCGGCCAAACTTCTGCTTTCGCATGTATGGCCAGGCGGCGTGGGCCACCTTGTAAGCGCCGTGGACGTGGACCTTGTAGATAAGGTCCCAGTCCTGGTCGGTCATGTTCTTGAACGAGACATCTCGCAGGATACCCGCGTTGTTGATGACAATGTGGACAGTGCCAAAGGCCTTGACGGCGGTCTCCACGATCTTCTCGCCTTCGAGGACGTTATCGTAGTTGGCGACCGCCTTGCCGCCGGCCTTGACGATCTCGTCAACGACCTTATCAGCCACCTATTTCGTTAGCCCAAAATCACCAAAAATAGCAGCACAAAGATACATACCCGCGAGTTACCCTCGCCCTTCATAGAGCCGCCAAGATCATTGACGACGACAGAAGCGCCTCGGGAGCCAAAGAAGAGAGCGTACTCCTTGCCCAAGCCACCGCCGGCGCCGGTCACAATGACGACCTTTCCGTCAAATCTCAATTCTCCCATTTTTTACAATATACAACTAATGAGAGCGTGCAAACAAAACTACGGGGATACTGTGGAGTTATATATGCGTGTCGGCTGGTGTGGAGTGTGGGGAATATGATTGCAATGGAACATGATACTTGGGAACCGAAGAACCGAACGTCAGCCGTGCTTTCCATATGCCGCAGCGTCCGCCGGTTTCTATTTACTGCCCAACTATTTTCTATTGCACTTGATAAATACTATTACTTACTATTACTTCATTTGCTTCTGTACCTGTTGTAGTATGGCCTTTGTAGCATGTGAAAGTCGTTTCTCTACCCGCTTTTGCTCGCTTGGAGGTCATCGCTCATCTCCATCTGGTCCGAAGTGCCGAGGTACCCGGGCACGCCGCGGTAAACTCCCAACTCCTGCGCGCGCGCGTTTTCCACTCCAAAAACCGAGCTCGGCACTCGCTGGCTCCCTAAGCTTTCGTGCATAATGGCTGGCATTTCAATCTCTGTAAATTAAACGGCCAAAACGTTGATATCAGGAACATTGGGGGGCTTGCCCCCAACCCCCCGTCTCGTAGAATTGAGGCAATTGTACCAAAATAGCACGGGTTCTAGAAAAGTGCGCTGTAACCTTTACCACCGCAGTAACGCGAGCCTGGGGGCGGGTCCCCAGCTACAGGGAGTCGGGGGCGAGCCCCCCAAGTACATTTCGCGCAGATAATTGAAGCGGTAACGCTCCAGGGTGGTATTAAAGTATGTGTAGTTTGGGTGTAATACCTGCGTTTGACTGGCCGGGAGTCGCTGGCGGCTATTTGGTTACGTAGTTTGTTACGCTGTTGGGAGTCGGATTGTGGCAAAGCTTGGTAATGTGTCAGCCGCACGCCATCATAAGGTCTTCTCGAAGGCAGTCGAAGGCACCGGTTTGTAATCAGGGACTATTTATGTAGACTTGAGGACGGTTCCTCCTGTAGAATAACTATGAATCTCACTTGGAAAGACCGGCTGTCGCTCGGCGTCACCAAGGAAACGTCGACCGACAAAGTGTACCTGCCGCAAAGCGTGCTCCAGGTCCTCGTCGACCAGGCCCACGCTCTTCAGGCTGATCTGCCGTCGCCGCTGACGTTTCGCATCTCTACTAGGACAAAAGTCACCCACGTCGGGGTCAGGGAGTTCTCTGCGCCCGAAGGGGCCGTCTTGGTGCCCAAAATGGTGGCAGAGATCCTCGAAATGAGCGACGGTAAAGTACAGATCGAGCTTGCCGAGCTGCCCAAAGGATCACGTCTCAAAATAAAGCCCCTGGGCGACGATGAGGTGGACAATTGGAAGCTCCTGCTCGAGTCGCAGCTGAGAGCTTCGCATACTACCCTGACCAAGGGAGACGTCATCACAGTTGATGATCCCGCATCCGCAGACAAAGTATACCGGCTCCTAGTAGAGGAATTGGAGCCTCAGGACGCGGTATGCATTGTTGACACCGATATAGACCTCGAGGTGTCCTCAATGGCTTCCCCCGCCAAGCTCAGCGCGTCTTCGCTCCCAGACACAATTGAGATCTCACAGACTTACAAGGACGTGCTAATTGGATCCAAGCCATCGCGCACTAAGCTTTTGGGCTGGAAAAAGGACGCTCCTTTGGTGGTGGAATACTCGTCTTCGTCGCTGGAGGGCCAAGTTCAGATATTCGTCAGCCCCACCCCAGACGTATCCTCGTCGAGCTTTATCTGGTCCTCAGTTGAGTCGCCTGAGCCTACAAAGTTTCTCATTTCGGCTCAGAACTGGACCATGTCGAGCGAGCTCGACAGCCTCAACATTGCATTCTATTCCGACCGCGAAACCTCTGTGACTTTTTCGGTTGTGCCGACATCCTCTGAAGAAGGCACCCCAATGGAGGTCGAGACAGACGATGAGAGAACAAAGTGCCCGAACTGTAAAGAAATGATTCCGAAGCAGTCGTACCAATTGCATTCTGCCGTGTGCTCCCGGAACCGCGTGCGCTGCGAAATCTGCGATAAGGTGTACCTTCGCCAGCAAGGCGGCATTCCACCAGACCATTGGCACTGCATCCACGAAGGAGACAACACCACGTTCACGTCCGACTCATCCAACGACAAAGAGATCCACGACAAGTACTTTCACGACCCGGCGGAGGCGTGCTCCTGCGGAGAGTTTGGCTCGGTCAATGGGCTTCTTGCCAAAGCGCAACATAAAGCAACGTCGTGCGCTAAATCTCTCCATATATGCCGGTTTTGCCACTTGCTTCTGCCCCGAGGGCTCCGCAATGACGCAGACCCGGTAGATATTTTGCAGGGCCTCTCTTCTCACGAATCTCAGTGTGGCAGCAAGACAGACGAGTGCGCAATGTGCCACAAGGTAGTCAAGCGAAGAGACATGCCAGTTCACATGAAGGTACACGATATGCAGCGGCTCGACCAGCGGACGCCGACGCTGTGCGCCAACAAGAACTGCTGCCGCATAGTCCCTGCGACCAGCAACAATGCGTTGGGCCTGTGCGCATTCTGCTTTGGTCCTCTGCACTCGTCGCAGTACGACCCCACTGGAGCGCGGCTCAAGTCCCGTTTGGAGCGCCGCTACGTGATTCAAATGACCAGAGGGTGCGGCAAGTCGTGGTGCGTGAACAAGTTCTGTCTTACGGGCAATCCGCAGCCCGCAAAGCCACCAATGGGCGAGGTGATGAAGAACGTCAAGGAACTGCTGCAGCTCAGTTACTACTACTTTTGCGTCGACGAGATGACAACGAAGCGGATGATGTTTGTGTCGTACGAGAGCCAGGAGGGCGACTACGAGCCGGAGTGGTGCGCTTTGGCCATTGAAAATGCCAAGGGCAACGAAGCTGAGGCCCGGCGGTGGCTCGATTCCAACGCCGTCAGGCGCTCCGAGTCTAACTAATAGAACTTTTCTGTCCAACTATTCGAGGGCCAGCCCTCGAGCTCCCGTAGTTGGGGGGCCAGCCCCCCAAACCCCCCCTTTTACCGATTGCAAGTGGTGTAGTTACAGTTGGGCTTTAAAGATTGTGTTACAACAGAACTGTTGCAGTGCAACAATAGCACAACTATGATGTTGTGATTAGCGAGTAGTGCAGTAGTTGCGGTAGGGCGCACAATTGGACTTTGGCACAAGTCCCCTTGAACCCCCATTGAAGAGTGTAACCAATTGAACAATATTATAGCAGGAATGGATTAAAAGACAAGGGGGCTTGGACGGGTGCCAACGAATCGGATGGATGAATGAGTAGTGTAATGGATAAATATATTACTTGAAGAACTTTGCGAGGGAGATGTGGCCCTCCTCGTTTCTGCTCATGACCTTGGCGACGGCGAGCTCAAAGTCCTCCTGGTTGACGTGGATGCGGCGCTCTCTCAATGCATACATGCCGGCCTCGGTGCAGACGCCCTTGACCTCTGCGCCGGAGCAGCCGTTCATCTTCTCGGCAATCTTACGGAGGTTGATGCCACGGGTCAGGTTCATGGAGCGCGAATGGATACGCAGAATGTCAGTTCGCGCCTCAATGGTGGGCGGAGGGAACTCAATCTTACGGTCGATTCGCCCGGGTCGCAGCAGCGCCGGATCGAGAATGTCGAGTCGGTTTGTCGCCATGATGATTTTGATATCCTTAGAAGACTCGAACCCATCAAGCTGGTTGAGCAACTCAAGCATTGTACGCTGGACCTCCGAGTCGCCGCCCGATGAAGACTCTACTCGGGACGACCCGATCGAGTCGATCTCGTCCATGAAGATGATACTCGGCGCGTGCTCTCGGGCCATGACAAACAGCTCCCGCACCATGCGGCTGCCCTCACCAATGTACTTTTGCACGAGCTCCGAGCCCGAGACGCGAATGAACTTGCACTCCGTGTGGTGCGCCACCGCCCGCGCCAGCAGCGTCTTGCCCGTCCCCGGCGGGCCGTACAGGATCACGCCCTTAGGTTGTGCAATGCCGAGCGACTCAAACAGCTCTGGGTGCTTCACGGGGAGCTCAATGACCTCCTTGATCTCCTTGATCTGCTTGTCGAGGCCCCCGACCATGTCAAACGTCGAGTCCGGCACCTTCTCGACCATCATGAGCGACACAAGCGGGTCCACCTTGTTGGGCAGGATCTGGTGCAGCTGGTACGAGTCGGACCGGAGGCACACCCGCAGGCTCGGCGTGATCTTCTTCATGTCAATGTTCGACGCAACGTCGACAATGTACTTGCCCTCGGGGTTCACCTTGACGAGCACCTTGTTTTTGCCCATGACTTTGACAACCTCCCCAACGTAGGACCCGGGTTCCTGGAGGAGGTTCAATTCCTCCTTGAGGAGGCGCACTTTGGCGTTGAGCGCGTTGCGCTGGGCCTCGAGCCGTCGCAGGTTCTGCGTGCGCTCGTTGATCTTGAACTCGGTCTCCTCAATTTTTTGCGCAAAGAACTACAGGCTGTTAGCTTTCGTACGTGTCGTTCTGCCTCTACTTACCGGCGCGATGCCGCTTTCCTGTGTCGTTGCTGCTGCCATTGTTGTCGCCACTGTCGGTGGATGTCGTTGGTGGCTTTGGGGAGTCGTGTTTTCGCGGTTGGGACTTGCGCCCGCCACGACCCGTAACCACCGCTGCTACCAACAGCTACCAACAGTTACCAACAGCTGCCAGCAGTTAGTACCGCAGTTCAAGCAGGCAGTAGAGGTTATGAGTTGGGTTGTTTGGGCCGTGGTGGCCAGTGCGGTGGCCCAATTGAGTAGCGCCGAGTACCTGCAGCTGTGCCGGTGTAACTGCGGCGCCAATTATACAATCATCCCGCTGGAAGGGCTGACCTGTTCAAATTGTACTAGGCAGTTCTGCGTCGATAAGGCGGCCGGGTGCGGCGCGCTCGACCCGGCTCTGATATCGAGCTCGTGCTTCCAGAGAGAGTCGACGAAAGACAAGATGATCATCTACTCGTTCATTATCATCACCCTGTCGCTGCTGGTGTATGCGTCGCTGCTCCACTACGGCGGAGACCGGGTGCGGCGCCTCAGAGAGCGCTTTAACCTGTA
The DNA here is from genome assembly GCA_030558835.1 of Blastobotrys illinoisensis. Taxonomy (NCBI): domain Eukaryota; kingdom Fungi; phylum Ascomycota; class Dipodascomycetes; order Dipodascales; family Trichomonascaceae; genus Blastobotrys; species Blastobotrys illinoisensis. The sequence continues at coordinate 43,082 of JAKTQJ010000041.1, read as the reverse complement.
AACTCAAAATTGCCGGCTTTAATTATTAAGCTCGTGCCATTGAGGGGCTGCAAATATATATATATAATGGACCCGGAGTATAGAGAGCTGCTGTTGGCCGCAGAGAGACACTACCAGGAGTCGTGGGAGGTCTACCTCACAAAGCTCGGGTACACTAGTGTGCGCATCTGCTGCGTCTTGCTCGCAAAGCTGGCGTTTGTCGTGCGCGATGCTACCATTGTTGTTATGAATCTATTGTATTTACTTGTACTCGCTCCCGTCGACCTCTTCCTCGTATTCATCTACCTGGCCGCTGTCAACGTCCAGCCTGACCCCGACGAGGACGACCTGTGGTACCCGGAATTGCCCCCTGACAAGCGCGACGGAAAGATGGCAGACCTTAACATTATCCGCCGCATGTTCTGGGCCGGCAAGCAGGTCGCTATTAGCAATAACTTTCGCAGCCTGAGCATCCCCAAGACGGTCATTACCGAGGAAACCGTGCTCGATGGCAACAAGCCAGGAGTAATTCAGAACTGGAGAGACGCCAATGCCAAATCAACTAGTAAGTTCTACAATGGCACATTAATAAAGCTAATGTTCCCAGTCGAGGTCGTCCACAAAACGCAACCCGCTGTCAACCCGACCCTGCCAGGCCCGACCGATGCAAAATTGGACTCGTTTAATGACCAGCTGAGAGAGTATGACGAGATTCGCCTCGACAATAGCCAAGTGGCCAAGCTCAGCTCCATGAAGCAGGCCAACCAAGCCAAGCCAAAAAAGGAAAAGAAGCAGCGGCTCAAAATCTTTGGCAGTTCAGAAGGAAAACGACGCAACTTGCTCTACTTTCTCACCCGTCCAAACGATTTCAAAACCCTCGAAAAGTACACAAAAAAGATTATCCATTCCAAAAAAATTGCCAATTCCTCCAACATGCCAATCTACCCTGCTTGACTCCATATTTCTTAAATAGCCGTTATAACAATGGGTAATTTGATTAGACACCGCATCAATTTTATCTTGATTCGATCCAGCCCGTTCATCACTAATCGCGTGAACCGACAGGCTTGAAGAAAAACTCGGATGAACCAAGATCCGTTAACAGTTTATATTTCCGTAATCTATACATTAATATTTCATCAATTCAATTTTAATTTCTAGTGCTGCTGCACCATACCCAAATCTCATTGTCTTGAGAGAGAAAAAAGACATAACTTTTTATAATACGTTAAAAACACGCTTTTTTAATCAAAAAATGCAAGTTCCTTTTTGGTTCCCATTTACTCTTTGTCGTTATCAGCCTTGTGGTCGTTGGAGGCTGGCTCCTCTTCGTCATCACCATTGAGGTGCTCAAAGATGTTGGCTCGGCCGCCCTGGCTGGCAGATCTGCTTGGTTCCTTGCTCAAAGGAGTACCAGCAGCAGAAGGCGTGTTCGAAGCGCTAGTGCCACTGGCATTTCGTCGACCGCTGCCACTGCCGCTCAAGTCCCGGTTCAAAGTCGAAGTAGGGCCCATGGTCTGGCCACCGCTCTGCTGTCGAATTCGTCCCCACCGAGAGAGATCACCAGCCAAGTTGAGGTTGCTGCTGTTTCGCTCGCCACCTCGGAAATTTCGTCGGTTCTGCTGTCGCGCAGCCTCGTCGGCAATCTGCTTCTGCTTGGCCTCTTGCTGAATCTCAGTAATGGTCTTTGGAGCCTTGTCAGCGTTCTTGGAGATCCAGTTTCGTCGTCGAAGGTCCACAACGTCCATGATCATGAATCGCAATCGCGATGGGAGACCATCCTGCTTCATGATAGCCTGCATCTTGGCGAAGTAAATGTCAACCAGCTCCTTGTGCTTGACATCAATCAGAGCACCCACAGTGGTCATGAGCTTGCACAGGGACTCAATAGTGGCCTCGGAAGTGTCGTTGGCGCTGAGCAACTTGTTGATACAGGTGTGAATGATTCGGTCAGAGAGCAGTTTCAGCAGGAACAGCTCACCAATGAATCGAATGAGACCAAGACCTCGTCGCTTGGCAGCAACGGCGGCATAGTACTCATCGGACATAACCTCGGCCTCAGCCTTGGAGCCGTCCTCGTTAGTTGGCATTTGGTCGGTCCAACCTCGCTCAAACTCCTCTTGACATCGCGAAAGCAAGTACTTTCGGAACAAGGCACCGCCCCGAACAGGGTTGCCATCCTTGTCCTTAATGCTATCGTCCTCAATGTTATCGTCCACGCTGCTCATCATCAATGCACAGAATCGAGCGTACATGCTAGACCAGTGAGGCTCGTCAGTGGCCTTGGCAAAGGTAAGCTCCAAAACCTGTCGCAGGGTTCGTCCGTCCTTCTCGTACTTGGATTGAGCGGCAATCTCCAGAATCTGCTTGGAGATCTTGTCGAACTTCTCGAGGGTCATCTTGTTGAGCAGAGACTTGACCTTTCGCTGAACAATCTCCGGCTCCAGTCGGTTCTCTTCGTCGATCTCGCCTGGGGCTGGCTCGTCCTTCTTCTTGATTCGCGGAACCCATGCATTGGCGGATCGTGGTGGTGGTGGCACGAATGGAGCCTCTGGCTTGGAGTCCTCTCGCTCCTTGTTTCGGGAAGAACCCGAACGCTCACCGCCTCGTCGTCGAGCAGAGCCCTGTCGACCGCTCTTCATTGAGTTGAGGTTGGATTGCGAATGCACTCGGCCGAGCTTATTACCGCCGAAGCCGCCCATGCCGCCCATGCCCATAGAGGCAGAGGCAGATCGCTCCATATTTCTAAAGTTGGAGCCGCTGCCAAAGTTACCCATGGACCCTGAACCGTGGGCGTTGGCATTTCGCGTAGAGTTGGATCGGCTGTAGCTCTTGCCAAAGCCAGACTTACCACCCTCGCCTCGGTTGGCGCTGACTGGAATAACCTGGGCGATTTCAGCCCAGTTCTCCACCGGTGGGAACCGCACAACGGCCTGGAAGCTCACCAGGAACCGCATATCGTATCGGTAGAACCCATTATCGGACTTATCAGCTGGTCGTGGCACGTTTTCTGGGTACTTGATGGCATTAACCTCATCGGTGGTCGGTCGGTTTTCGAGAGCCTTGAGCAAAATCTTGGTCGACTCCAATGCCTTATTATTAGCAGCCTTGGCGGCGTCCTCAGCGGCAGTAGCAGCTGGGGCCGTGGTAGCGGCCGGACCAGTTGGAGTAGCCGGGGCAGCGGTCTCAGCGGAAGCAGACTCCTCAGCAGCCTTGGCCTTCACGGCGTCAGCCTCAGCCTTGGCAGCAGCGGCGGCCTTTTCAACCTCAGCCTGCTTAGCAGCAGCCTCGGCGGCAGCGGCCTTTTCAGCCTCAGCCTTTACTCGGGCCTCCTCCTCAGCCTTGGCCTTGGCCTCAGCTTCGGCCTTAGCTCGGGCGGCGGCTTCCTCTTCCTCCTTCTTACGTTTCTCCTCGGCCAGACGCTGTTCTTCCTCCTCTTTTCGCTTTCGCTCGGCCTCCTCCTTTTCCCGCTTCTCAGCCTCGAGCTTTTCCCGAATCTTCTCCTGGAACTGCTTCTTGACATCGTCACTGACAGAGCCAGTGGACTTGTGGCCCGGCGAAGGGATGCTCGAAGTGCTCGTGTTGAGCGACTGGGTATTAGGCGATGGCGAGGCTGGGGTAGCAACGGTAGCCGAGGTCGAGTTTGGCGTCGAGGACGCGCTCTGGCCGCCGTTTATTTTTCGTGCGCCGAGATCAATTGGCTGTTTTGTGATCGGATCAGAGAGTTTGATCGGCGTGTGCACCTTGGACTGGGCTCGCTGCTGCACTGGCGACGTCTGGTTCATGTCGACTGGTCGCGCTGAAGGCGAGTAGGGCGAGGTTGGTGGCATGCCGTACATGTTTGGCGTTGGTACCATCTGTGGAGTGTAATAGTATGGGTTTGGGTACACCTGTTTTTGTTAGCGGACTGTTTAAACCACTCAATTCCACGCCATCCATCAAGTTCATCAAAATGAGCGAATAACGAACTCCATAGAAATGATTCTGTAGAAACGAACTTTATGGAAAACGGCTTCCATAGAGGACGAATTCCACCGAGAACGAATACCATCGAGAACAAATATCCATAGAAACGACTTTAACGAAAAACCGAATTCCATATATCCACGAACCAAAATCCACGGAAACAATTTCCATAATATCAAACGAGTTCAGAATAGTGGAATAACGCCTCCCAACGAGTTTAGAATATCATATAACTTCGTGAAGAGAGTCAAAACTTCCCCCGAAGATGACACAACAAATATCCAAAGATTTCAATGAACAAGATGGGTCGATTCAGGTGGACTGATGGGGTGAATGTAACTTACAAATTGGTACTGCTGCGGGTACTGCGGCATCTGTGGCTGCTGCGGCTGTTGTTGCTGCTGCTGCTGGTTGGGATTGAATTGATTACTCGGGTGATGCACGTGGTTTTTACCACGATTGTTGTTGTAGGACATAGTGTTTCCCCGTCTCTCCAATTTATTCTTGTAGTGTCGACTAGTCGTGATACTCTAAAACCAGGTTAGTCAAATAAGGGGTCTCTCCAGCTCTGAAAAATTCTCCCAAGAGTTAGATAAGACTGCCAACCGTTCAACCAAGCTGATCTTGTGTCTGTTTGTAGGGTACTGGATGGACTCTTTTATTCTCAATCGAAAAAAGAGCGTCTTTCCAGCCGTAAATTTTACTAATCGGTGAAAAGTGATTTGATAGAAAGGGAAGAATTTTTTTCCCAAATGTTTCGTCTCGTTTTGCGTGTGGAAGAAGGCCCAACCCAGGGCTCTCAGGCCGCGCCGCGATCGCAACGTAACTTAATTGAAAAAAAAACTCAAAGCCGCACCGCTTTAATTAAGCTTATCTTGGGCCTTAACCGGTTCCATTTCGCAAGTGAACTCGCTGCTTTGGCAACAGTTTCACGTAGTGGGAAGAACGTTGTCGTGAAGCAATTGGCGGTGTAGATCTTGGGTGGGTTCGAGAAATTCTCATTGGGCTGGCGAAAAAAAAGGTAGTACTTACTGCGTCGATGTCTCCAAATTTGTGCACGTTTGGAATACTGTGGATGGTTGGAGGCCGCGAACCTCCCGAGAGAGAAGGTTGCGCAGGGTTCCTGGCAATTCAAAGTCAATATATCATACATAAACTCCTGATTTAGGCTGTAACAACATACTCTTCTGCACCACTGCTGCTTGCGGGACTCAACGATCCGAACGTGAGATTCGCTTTGGCCATTCTTGCCTGGTTCGTGTGATAGAAAGACCAGGTATTAAGTAGGAAAATGAGAGTGTTGCTACATGTAACAGCAATAAAAAGATGCTACTTGACTGCCGTAACACCCCCCACGACGTAATCATTCTCGTGTTGCCGAGCCAAAACTGACACATACATCGCCCCAGCCGCATGCGGCTTTCCACTCACAACCATTACATACAGCGTTACCATACATTAGCTACTCCACCGCAGGACCTTTGCTGAATGTTCTCGCGGCAGTGGGAAACGCCGCTGCTTTGAGGGCATACCGACGTCCCAGAACCCCTATTTCCTGGCACATATTACTCGCTACGCTTTTGAATTGCTACTGTAACAAAGTGTTGTAGCGCGCATTTATGCCCAGACAACCGCGTAACACAGACAAGTGGTTCCTATGTACATTGACTAGTCAATCTCCACAAGTCGGTCTCCCTTTAACATGCGTGAACTACGCGTATTTTGAAATACCTACATGCGTACCAATCAGCATTTTGGTGTATTGGCGTACTCGATGGATCGACAGGATGGAGAGTTTCAGCCGCATGTACCACGCGCCGCCCCCTCCGCTATAACGAAGCCTACTGCGCGCTTTCCCGCTTCCCCCTCACTTTTTCCCTTCTTTTTATTTTTTGCCTGTTTTTTACCTGCCGCTCTATGATCCACTTGATCAGGTTTAACCAAATGTAAGGAGCAGAGGGCTACGGGGGTGCTAAACCAAAGAATGAACTATAAGGATGCGTAGATGCAATTATTTTTTTTTATTTTTGTTGCTCGTAGCGGCGTGATTCCAAGCGAATTTCGCTAGGCGGTACCGGCATCCGCGCGTATCGCCGGACATTGCCCCCATATGCATGTACATTTTTCAGCCCTCGGGTGATGGTTACACGCATTGGCAAAGAAGGTTAACAACTGTAAAAATGTGTAAGGACAAGATACGTTTGCCAGAAAAAAGTGGCGGTTTTTGCACAGAGGTACTAGTACTTGAACGGGTACCCCCTACTGGTACGACCCACACACAAGCTGCACCTGGCTAGACAAATTGCGCTCGTCTTTTGGCCGGCTATGCTACAGGGGGGGGGGATATTGATTTGGTTTTTTTTGGGTCGGCGGGTCCGGGTAGTGCGCCCAGAACCATGATATCACCAATACTTCCGAGATCGCAGCGGCAGGAAAAGCGGGTGATAGGTTTTGTTTTGTTTTTTTCTCCAAAAAGTCGAATCATGTACTAGCTCGGCGGAGGAGAACGTAGGCCATCAACTGTTTAATAGCGCCCGCGGATTATCGTCCAGGGTTTTATGACTTTTCAACGCTATTGAATTGCTGAACTTCAGTGGCCCTAATTGTTGAATTTCAGCGGGCTCAACAGGATTCCAACTGGTAAGTCTCCCTATCGTTTTCTCTTTCAGCGAATTTGAGTTGGGCTGTGAAGGGAGAATTGTGGAATAATTTAATTACCACGGAATGAATGTTAGCGCTAACCTAGGTGCAAGTGGGCCTCTTTTCTTTGCCTTGAGCTAAACTAAACCCACGGGTGTCACAGGCGGCTCATAAAAGCTCGTGGCATAGTGCTGTATTGTGTTTTGCCATTGGAGCAGCCATAGTTACGGGTTAATCCCCGAGAGGCATCGGCGATAGCAGAATCAGGCAAAGGCGGGAGCATTTCCTTGCTCTGATAGTGTTGTAGGCTAGTCCTATAAAACTAAAAGAGAGAGAGGAGCTTGGTCCGGTCCAGACTGACAACTGCAGGCAGGCCATTCGTGCGGGTCTTGTGTGAAATCAAACGCACGCCCACACATACAAGCTATTATCATTACTTGCCACCGCCGCGTTGATTAAAACCTCATTTTTTATAAACCTCGCGGTTCTACTTGTCACTGTTAATAGGCCAGGCACTTGATATTCTCAAAAGCTTTAAGCCAGTCCTCTGTTTTTGGCACAAAAAACATCACCGATCTTGGGTATCATCGCACGAAACAAAAAAGAAACAAGCTTGAAAGAGGGAATTCATCTACCCACGGAATAGAAGCCACCACTCGACAAGGAGGAAAGGGTATATATACCTGCTGATTGCATTTTCTCTCGACCTAATCGCATCCAGTCGAGCCAACAACCCCCCCTCTCTTGAAAAAGCCAAAAGCCTTGAACCGGAGATATCCAATATCTACACTGTGCTGTGTGTACCGCCTCAGTCAAAGCAAAGCCAGAGTGGGTCTACAACGCATTGGCGATATCCGAGCCACACCGCACGACGAGTTGTTAATTTTTTTTACACTGCTCCTGGCTTCGAGCAAGCTAATACTTTTGATAAATGTCCTATTTTACTGATCTCCCGGGGATGGAGCCCAGTTTATTCTACAAACCACCCCCTCCACCACCACCCATGGCTCGAGGAACAGTGGTGGGCAGCAACCAAAACCTGGCATATCCGCTCACATTGCCCTCTCCAACGCAGCCATACCAGGCTCCGCTCCTGTCCTACAACTACTGGGCCGGATCGGCCGCCGATTCGACCCTTCTAAATGGTACGCGAAATAATAGCATCAAGTACTCGTCTCCCGCCTGTTTGTGCTCGATCTGCTCCTCGTCGTCACGCTCTTCAAACGCATCCACCACATTGGGCGCCTACTCCAACTCACCGCCGCCCCCATTATCCTCTTCCGGTGGAACGAGCACTTCATGTAGCGGGTCGGCCGCCTACCACCATCACCACAACGCACCTGCAATCCTATCTGCATCATCACTGCATAATCTTCAGCAGACCCCAGCATCCCCTCCATACCACCCCCAGGCCGCGCTTGCAAAGCCAGCAGCGCTGTTTGCCAACCACCCTAGGGCCCCGTCCTCGTCGGGCCACTCGCTGTGGTTCCTGCCCCCCTTGCCGGCCTCGGGTGAGTCGGGCGGGTCCGTATTTGGCGCTGCGGCGGCCCCCAAGACCGGAACCCCGACTGGCGCCTGCGCGGGCACTATGGATCACCACGCGCCAGCAGCGCTCGCCATCTCCCGGCCAACGACAAACAACGAAATTGCCCAGGCCTCTTGTTACGACGGCTGCCTGGAGAACGACAAGCCAGACTTTTGCGGAACAGTGACGCCTGCGATGAGCTCCGCAACGGCAGCTAACAACAGCTACGGCGTGTGGACGCCCAACCAGACGCCGCAACACCACCACCGCCCGCCTACGCGGCAGCGCAAGCGCAAGAAGACAGCGCCCAACTGGGACGATTTCTATAGAAACGGGTACCCGGCCGAGATCATTGTCATATCTGACGATGAGGAGCCGCGCGTGACCAAGACTTCGGCGCTTAACGGCGGCGCCACCTCGGGGTACTCGTCGCTGTCGAGCACGGCAGAGCTCAAGAGCGTTGGTTCGTACTCGCACACGAGCACGGCCGACTACGAAGACTATATTGAGAGCGACGCCAAGCGCCGTAAGCGCAACGACGACGAGTACCGCCAGCGGCAGCATATTGCCATGCCTGTTACCGCTAATGGCAACGGCGTTGTTACAGGTGGGGGCGGGGCTGCTGCGGGGGTGGTTACGGGCGGGTTACAGCCGCCGGTGTACGTGCCTCCCAAGCAGCCCATTGTCAAGCCCTCGGACGTGTACGTGCGCCCCATCAACGAGCGGCGGCGCAAGAATGCAAAGTCGTGCGACGATGAGAACGGCCACTACGTTGTGCGCGAAAACGCCGAGTTTGCCGACCGCTACGTGATTGCAAAGCTGCTCGGCCAGGGCACGTTTGGCCGCGTGGTTGCTGCGTACGACAAGAAGTCCCGCACGCACTGTGCCATTAAGATCATCCGTGCCGTGCCCAAGTACCGCGACGCCAGCCGTACCGAGCTGCGGGTTTTGACGGCGCTGTCGCGGTACGACCGCGAGAACCACAACAAGTGCATTCACCTGCGCGAGTGCTTTGACTTTCGCAACCACATATGTATTGTTACGGACCTGCTGGGCATCAGCGTGTTTGATTTCATGCACAGCAATCGGTTCCTGCCCTTCCCTGGGTCGCACATACAGAGCTTTACGCGGCAATTGCTGCAGAGCGTGTCTTTTTTGCACGATTTGACGCTGGTGCACACGGACCTCAAGCCAGAGAACATTCTACTCATTGACGACTCGTACGAGTACGCTTCGTTTGGCGGCGGGTCGTACTACCGCGGCGACGACAAGAAACGGCGTAAGGTGCTGCGCAACACGAGCATCCACCTCATTGACTTTGGCTCTGCGATATTCAACGATGAGCATCACTCGGGCGTGGTGTCTACGCGCCACTATAGAGCGCCCGAGATTGTGCTCGGGGTGGGCTGGTCCTTCCCATGCGACATATGGAGTCTCGGGTGCATTCTAGTCGAACTGTATACGGGCCAGACGCTGTTTGACACCCATGAGGACGAGGAGCACCTGGCGCTTATGGAGAAGATCATTGGGCGTCCGCTGGACCTTAAGATTGCGAATCAGGCGTGCCAGGGCCCGGCGAGCAAGCTGTTCACCAAGGACATGCGGGTCAACTATCCGAACGCGGGAATACGCGACAATTCGCAGCAGATGGTCAATGCGACTAAGACGCTCGAGCAAATTGTCGCCCGCGAGCCATCGTACCAGCGACACCGCGTGTTTTGGGACTCGTTTTTGGACCTGTTGCGGCGCATTTTTGTCTACGACCCGAACGAGCGTATCACGGCTCGCCAGGCGCTCAACCACCCGTGGTTACAAATGTCCATCCACGACGAAGGGAGCGACAGCATTCTTTCTTGATTATTTATACGGTTTTTTAATGATTATTTATTGACTCTCCCCCATGTGCGCGAAAAACACTTAACATTGTATTCCCTATTTAGTGCTGCGATACTCTATTGCTATATTGCTTATGAAAAGTTATTGTTGTATACGATGATTTTTGTCCAATACTTTTGCTAACAACAGCTGATGAAGGAGTCTGGCCCTGGCTATGGGAGGGCAGGGAGATTGGTCCCTCATGTACACGACAATGGCAGTATTGTCTCTAGCGATATCGTGGATTTAGGCTCCCGTAGTTGGAGGGCCCTCAAGCTTTCTCGGTTAAAACATTCCAACCCAAATCCAGTCCCATCTGACCTCTACTTTATTCTTCACGTAGCGGGCTGCCAAATATCTGCTCGATGCACCATGTAAGTGTGTAACCCCAGCACAATCCTGGAGTTTTGTTACGCTGTTGGGAGGGAGCAGTTACGAATTTTGTTACGTCGTTGGGAATAACTGGGGTTTGGGGCCCCACGGGATTTGTAGACCAGCCTCTCAAGAGGGGTTTACACAGGCAAGCTGAATTCGTTTTCTTGGTTGATAACACGGGGCACAGCCGCATGGCTTGGGGGTCAGTCATGAGAAACCTCGGGTGTGTGCGGTGTTTAGCCGCGGCTCTTCATCATCGGGGCTGACACGGAGCCCAAGCGAAAACCGGGCGAATGGGGAAGCTTGATCCGTACAAATAGACCCGCGTATCATTCGTCGATTAGATACCATAGTTATATATACCCTATACAGTCGTAATCATGGCCAAGAAGCGGGGTGGGAAGAAGATGGATAAGCCAGCCGAGGAGACCCAAACTCCAGAGGCCCAGCCAGTCCAAACGGTCGCAACCGAGGCCCCAACTGTTTCTGAAGTCGCAGAGATCGTAGAGGAAGAGCCAAAGAGTGGGAGCCTTGCTGAAAGTGAGGTTCTCGTAGAAAAAGAGCCCATTCCTGAGGACGAAGACAAGACTGAAAAGGCCATTTCTGAACCAAAGGATGAAAAATCCACTGCTCAAGATAAGAAGCCTTCAAAGGTGGCCCAGATCATAGCATTGCTCGAGTACAAAGACCGGGTGAAAAAGTCCAATGCCTTCCTCATGTCCTCTGCGGACATGAATCTCGCCTGTGTTGGGTACCCTTCGCTTTTCCTCTCGGCTGTAGTGCGTTACATTGGGGAGAACCCCAAGGTACTGGGTCTGCTCAAGGCATTCACCGCGAACATGCGGGAGGGCCCGCTTAAACAGCGGCTACAGGACCCGACCCGGCTTGCTAAGCGGTTGCGAACGCTCTATTCGCTCACGAGTGACGTTCGTACGTTCATTCGAGTCTGGGCCTCGCTGGATTACGTAGAATGGGCCATGTACTCGATCAAGAACCCGAACGAGGACTGGGTGCTGAGATACGTTGACTACGCTCAACTCATTGCCTGCATTGGGTACCAGGTTCTCGAGAACATTGCATATCTCGGCTCCCACGGGGTGCTACCAATGTCTGCGAAGCGGGAGGCGCGCCTGTGGAGCGTTTCTTGCATCTGCTGGGCCCTTCATGTGCAGCTTGACTTCATCAAGATGTTCCGGCAAAAGTACCTCAACGAAGAGTCCGGCACAAAGTACTCCAAGTTCGACTTTTGGAACTACTTCCTTGTCAATTGCGCCTATGTCCCGCTCTCCATTCACTGGAGTCTCGAGCAGGGGTGTCTTCCGGACATTATTGTCGGTGCTTTTGGCACTTTCACTACTTACACTAGCGCTACCCGCAAGTGGTCCGCGCTGCTGGCTTAATATATTCACATCTTTACCTTCAGTGTTCACCGGGGGCCAGCCCCAATTTTCGTAAAAAAATCGTTACAGTTTGGTTACACACATTCCAAAATACGCAACAGATGTGTAGTATCTTTTGCACACGGAGAAAACCAGCTCTTATTTCTATAGCATGTAGTAACTGTTAGCGGTTGTCGACTCACTGCGAGTGCTTCGCCTTCTCCGCAGAGACGTGCTCCGCTGAGGCCCAGGCAGAGGGGTGTTGGTATTGTTAGCTGCAGGGGGAGTAAACTGCTCGTCACCAATTGTCACGTTTTTAATGTCTTCGAAAAGCCCCCAGAATTGTGTCCCCAGCTCCTCAACAACCCGCCGACCCATATTCAGCACGTCGTCTCGAGGCGGGAGCAGAGCCCCAGTAGTAGCCACTGGCGCCAACCCATAAGTCGATGCAGTCATGTGATGGTGATTATGGTGATGGGTCGGGGACGTTGATCTCAGCGCAACGTGCTTTGTTGGGGCTGGCTTCTCAATCTTTGGAGGCTCATAACTGTCCAAACTCAGCTTCTTCCTTGGAGCTCGGGTCGTGGTATTCATAGCAATGCTGGTATTCGTATCGTGGGGTTTCCTTGCCGTGGACGGAGTAGAATTTATGGATGACGCGGAATTAATTGACGGTGTCGTAGTAGCGGTCGGCGTGGAATGCACAGAATTGGCGGATGGCGCTGTAACGGGCTTCGTCTCAAAATCTAACGACGGCCGAGCAATTGCTGTAGACGCCTGCCTTCGGAACTGCCGCAGGTCGTCCTCCGCTTGCTTAAGAGCCAGCTGAACGCGCTTGAACTCGTCCTTTAATTCCACAACTTTGCGCTCTTTTGCAGCCAGCTTTGCGAGGTACCGGTCGAGGCTGTTTGTACTTTCTGTTCCATTGCCGCTGCTACTTTGACCAGTGGTACCACTTACGCTCTGCGAACCAGCGCGAGCTCTAGTGGACGGAGACTCGGATATTGAATTGTAATGATGATGCCCGTACGAGACCGGCTCGGACGCAATGGTTTTCCTCCGGCTCAGCGTGACGCTCCTGGAAGGCGAGTGAGAGTATACATGGTCCCCGCCAGAATTGTTTTGCGTGTTGCTCGATGGAGAGGTGTAAGGCGACCCGACGACCGGAAGGGATGCAAAGTTGAGGCTCAGTCTTTTACGATGAGGCGCCGGAGTTTGGGTATTTGATTTGCTTCCCACAGTGGTCGTACTCGACGCATACGATCTCGACGAATCTGCTGACTCGATCGATGACGAAGAGGACATTTGGCGGTGAGTGGAGTGCGTGCTATGCGATGAATCGGTCCGTCTGTGCTGGTCCTGCAGGCTCTTGCGCCGCATTACAAACTCCATAGAACTGTCTCTTGAGTGATTGAACTTTTCCTTGCTTTCTTCAACTTGCTCGGCTTCAGGCTCCTCTGCAATGGGGTCGCCCCCTCGCGTTCTATCTTCAAATGCCATTTCCAAAGCCACAATAACCGGTTGTTAACTTTGGCCGCTGCTTTTGGTAGTTGTTAGTCGTGTGGGTAGTAGTAGATAGTCGCCGCGAGTGTACTCGTTGGTTTATTTATTTTTCTTTTGCCCCGTTTCGGATCTGTAATACTGGCCACCCAGGGGGAATCTCAAATCTCACCACGTCCGTGAAACCCCTAGATCAGCTATAAAAAGCGTGTGACCCCGCCAAACACAAAGTTGCTAAAACACGGCCCTAATGGACTGTTTACTGCAAAGAATTTGGCCACGGCAGAGTGCTGTTTGTGCTGAAAATATGGGCTGGTCTGCCTTTCTTGCTAGATCAATCTCCGGCAGAGCCTAACAGGTAGGAGTTCGGTATGCAATACAAGTGGTAATTCGTAAAGACTACAAATGCCTTGGATGGTAATTCGCCTGTGGCAGTGAAAAAAAGGGGGAGACAACGTTACCCGCCTCTCGGATGTGCGTTTGAAACATGTGCCTCTCAAACTCCGCGACACCGCGCTTTATTACAAGATTGATATTAGAGATGGGTTTACCGGTAATGGATGCTTGTTTGTACATCTGCAGTAGCTAAATAAATGAAACTGAGCTGGTTGGTTATGTACATTGTCAGCTTAGACGGGGAAATGGCGGGTGTTCCAGAGAGACGCGGTACTGTTTCAATTCGCGCCTGTCACTTATTATTATAGCACTACCGGTACACCAGCCTGCTCCCTCAACCTACAAATCAGGACAATTCTCCGACGTAATGCAACCACGGCAAGCGACAATTAATTACAGTACACTGTACCGGTGATTATAGTAATTAATCAGGACTACGTAGAGGTAATAGCGTGAGCTGGTGGTCCACGTGACCCGCTCCCCGTTGGGTCCCTTTTGGGAAACCTCGACATTTGAACGTCGATATCGCTCGATAATGGCTAAATAATGGCTGTTGTAAGTACGGCAGCACGAAGAAGATAGTAGCTGACAAAAATGCAATGTAGAAAATTTCGCTGTCGATAAAAAAGTCGGCGCGATCTCTGCTGTACATGGCGATAGGGTCTGTGGCCGTATTCGTCCTGTTTGTGGTCGCACCGATAAGCTATATTCTCGCCTACAACTACTATATACCGTACAATTCAGTACGAGTGCCCCTACAGTTGGACTTTTCAGTCGTCCGAGCTGGCGCGTATGACACGATCAAGCTATATGATAGCCCGGAAGCGACTTTTGTCGTTCCGGAGAACGTAGATTACGACGTCAAGCTGAAGAAAAACATTGATTACACGCTTAGCATTGAGTTCAATTTGCCCCCTGATGACTATAATAAGGAATTGGGCAACTTTATGGTGCGGACAACCTGGCTGGATGATATCCGGCCGCTGTTTAACCGCCGTAAGGCTAACAGAACAGTTTCCCACCGGTGGCCATTGACCTCATCGTTTAGATACCCCGATTGTATAAGCGATCGGAGGGTACTGAGACGAACTAAACCTGTCATTCTACCGTACCAGTCAAATCTGATGACTGTTCTCAACACGGTATTGTTCTATCCTTGCGTTGTGACAGGGTTCTGCAGCGAGCAGTCGCCAGTTAGAGTGGAGATGATGAAGTGGTCGCACGGTGCTCGCTCGTTGCCAGAGTTCTTGGTAGTAGAAATTGACCGCGAAGTCCATATTAACAGAGCCGTGGCAGAGTGGAATGTCCAATGGAAGGGTCTGCGTTATTTTATGCACCACTACAAGATCACGGCTTTCCTATTCGGCAGCATGTTCTTCTGGTCGGTTGAGACTTTTTGCATGGCTGTGGTTTCCCTTGTAATTGTGAGAATGTTTGGAGAGTCTGAAGACTCTTCGACCGATGGTGAAGCGAACAAGGGTGACCGAGACGTTAACCCTATAAAGCCCAACGAGGATAACATTTTTGCCCAACGCAGAAAGCACCTGAAGTCACTTATTCGGCAGTCGCAGCCCGCCGGTCGCATGCAACCAACGTCTGAAGGAGAAAATATAGATATCCACGATCCTGCTGGACTCCTAAGCGATAGATCTAATGATCCTTCATCAAGCCAGGATTCTCAAGATGTTGCTACTGAAGATGGTTCTAATGAGGATCCACTAATCAATGAACCCAAGCCGGGCCCTGGAGACCCTGAAGACGACGACCCAGAGACGCTTAAACGTTCAATACCTTCCTCCCCGATAGCCCGAGACAGTGTTGAACTGACTCCAACAGTTGATCAATCCAAGAAACTGGAGGATCCGTCTGAATACATTGAGAAGAGAGCTCAACAGATTCCTACAATTGATCCCTCGACGCCATTGCAAGCTGGTTCAGCAAACGAATCGCTGAATTCACCCCAGCCTGCTTCCACAAGTCCGCTAAAAAAGCAGGAATTATCGACCGAACCGTCACCACAACCATATACTGCCACAACCGAAACTACTAACGAGCCAAGCACTGCACAAACTTTGCCTACCACTCCTTTAGAGGACAAAAATCTCTCGTCCAATGTGTAACAGTAATAGAGACGCGCAGAAAGCTACCGATTGCTGCATGTAAAATCGAATATACAATCATCACACATTCACTCTATTGAATAAATAAAATCATTAGTAGGGATTATTATTAGCCTGCTTTAAGCTTCGCAGGAACTTCGGCAATCATGAATGGCACACCAATGCTATCCAACCGGCTCACTCCAGTCAGAATCTGCTTTGATCGGACGAATTCTTCAAACTCGCGAACAGTGTCAGTCCACTCGCTGAGAGCTCGACCCGCGTATCGCCAGTACTTGACATCGTCCTCAGCAGAGGACTCAACTTCGTGACCAACCATCGGCGAACTTCCAATTGTGAGTGCATTCTCAAGACTCAGCTCATTTGCGGCGTCTTCGAATTCATCATCGTCATCATTGTCTCCCTCATCAACGTATTCGTAATCTTTTCGTGGGGCAGACTCCTCAAATGGCAGCCGTGGTCTGGAGACCGTCTTCTTCGCCCGGCTTGAAGCCTCGGATACCACTTGAAGAAGGGACCCAATTCCATTATTCTTGCGCTTCCTGTTCATCGCATGAACAAGTTGGGTTCGAGACTGGTCGCCAGTATATTCCAAACCGAACTTGTACATGGGCCGCAAGATTTCAGGACGCTTCTTGAGCAACGGCGCCGGTGGAGGAATCAAACTCATTGTCAGCGACTTTCGGTTCGACTTTTTGGCCTTTGGAGTACCCATATTGCTGGAAACAGAGCCACTAAAGCTAGAAAACGACTTAACAGATCGAGGAGATGGTGGGGTAGACCGAGATGAAGACCCAGACACTGGAGTATGTGTAATGGAAGGAGTGGACGATGAAAGCGAGGAGCTTGGCGATGATGCCTGGCTGTAAAGGCTACGCCGGTTCCTACTCCTGGCTGCCTCCTTCTCACGCTGTGGCTCCGGCATACTCACAGCGCGCAGGTTCGACGCACTAAAGTACTGCTTCAGATTAGGAGTCGATTGAGAAGTAGAAGTAGAGCCTGAAGAAGAGGAAGAAGAGCTACTTCCCATCCATTTGGACCACTTTTTCTTAATCGAACTCCCCAGTGACTCCAGAGATAGCGAACTGTTGCTGGTACTGTTCGACTGTCTCTTCGATGTCGAAGTTGGCGTGTTCGCAGTAATTGTTGCAAGGTTAGGGGTGTTAAGGATCGAATCGGATCCTCCACTGTTGCTTCCACTACTCTCATTTCGCACTGTTTCTTCACTGTTTCTGCTCGTGGCTAGGTCTTTGCTCTTTTTAACCTTCACACTCACCTGGCGACTTTGAGCCTGAGGTTGTGAGAGCTCCTCTATTGATACAGACGACGGATAAGAGTATGCAATGTCGTCAAAAACGTCATACTCATTGACCCGTCGAGCCATTGAACCAGATGGTGATGCTGAAGAATAGGACCCCGGAGAGGGACTCATCGCACCACTCTTAGCAAAATCTGGCGTCAAGGCTGCTTCAACAGAGCGTGGGCTATTGAGGCGAGAAATGTTAGGCGTGTTGCTAGCAGTTCCACCGGCCGGGTTAGCCATGATTACCAAACGTCGACAAACAACAGGGCTTCCAGATTCCAGGCTCGGCAGAGGTTTGCCAAGACGCTTGGCGTCTTCTATAATTTGGCAAATTTTGGAGTGCGACTGGAGGAGCCTTTTTTGTAGCAAGGCTCTTGCGTCCGCGTTGTAATTGGACACCAGAATAGAGGAAATGAACTCGGACTCTGGCCCTACCGATGCAATACGCCAACAGAGCAGGCGGAGGTAGTAAGTTCGTACCAATGGCTGCCAATGGCAAAAGTACCTCTTCCACATATCCACCGAGAGCAGCCAGCAAGTGCACCCCCAGCGAATGCCATCTTGAGACGAAAGGTATGCCGAGAGTTGAGCGTCCTTGTTCTGATCCAGCGTTTCAATGCCAAGCCCTTGCGGGTTATGCGGTTGAAGAATATGCGAGCTGGAGGCAGACAGGGCAGTACCAATTGGAATGCTATCCCATATGTTAAACAGCAGAGCGAGGGCCCGGAGCTCTGTATGAGCATTATCGGACATGAGCATCTTCTGCACGACGGTAATCCAAAATGCCCAGTCTATTGCGTTATCTTTCTGCATTTGGACGCGGTGCATGGACAATGGGTGGGTTAATGTTAAGCTGGAGATGAACTCTTCGACAAGGTCTGCGAGCACAATACAGCTTTCGACGTCGAAAATGCTAGTTCTCATGGTTGCAGCACGAACAATGTGCTCGAACTGGCGACAATAGAGCTCGTAGAACTTGATGCACTTTTCGTCGTTATGCAAAACTTCTCTAATGCATGCTAGCAGCTTGAGCTGGTCGACCCTCCGGCGTTTGCTTGAGGCAGATACGGGGGTCACCGCCACAGTATTAATATCATCAGGGGTACTAAAATGTTAGTCAGTCAAATAGACGCTTCCATCGTAGAAGACTTACAGGTTGCGGTTTTCCGCTTTAGACATTGGCTTTGGAGGATGGATTATCGAGTCCAAACTTGCCAGTAAAAATGCATCGATCATGATAAGCCCAGGAGCGGCCATAATGTTGCAAGTCGACAATTGGTGAGTCGACCAGAATTCCGACAGGATCGAATAATAATGCTTGAGGAATGCAAAAAATACGTCGCTATTGGACGATGCCCAACGGCGAGTCCACGGGCCATACATATCGGCCAGCTGTGCTGGTGGCTTCGGTCTCATGATTCTAATAGTGCCCGACTGCGAATTGGACATATCGGGGAGGCCCTTGGTGAAACCTACCAACCGGGACAAGTGCATCGGGAAGACAGCACGTAGGGTCTTAATGTCAGAGTTCAGTTCAAGAGTAGAGTCAAAAGACACCTCCACGATGCGGTCTGCGTCGACTTGGGACACTCGCAGCAGATGGATGAGCACCGGGGCCACGCCGGGAGCCCAGTAGAAGGCGTAGGCCAAGACCTTGCCCGAGAATGCGGCAAACGAAAGGGGTACAGACTTCATATTGGCGAGCTTCGAAATTGCCATTTTGACCGTGTCGTAGAGCAGCGACTCGAAGATGTACCGCGTGGTAGCGGTGGACTCCGTCCACTCCTTTCGGGCCATGATTCCACTGACTGCCTCCAGATAAGCTGAGCGATCCGAACCAGCCACAGGATGGGACCGGTCGCGCAGGGCCCCAAGGATGGAGACCCACCATTTCTGGAGCACCTTCACCCGGTAGGACAAATCGTCGGTCGAGTCTTTTGTGTAAGGGGCCTCATTGTCCCGCAAGAAGGGCAGGATAGCGAGCCGCAGCACGTTAGACTTGTGGATGCCAGTCTTTGAGCAAAAGCGCGACAATTCGTGCTCGAGCGTCTTGAAGCGAGAGTGGTGGTGGGCGCGTTTACTCTTGGAGGCCGGCTGGTTGCGCTGGTACTTGGACTCGTCCATCGAGGTGGTGGAAACAGGGGAAGTAGGGGTGGTATTCGAGGTAGCGCTAGACTCAATTGAAGTTGTGGAAATGGTCAGGGTCGGCGAGGTCGTACCCGATTTCTTGGACAGAATGGAGAAGCGCTTATCGTCGCTGTCGCCGAGCCCAAAGGTGGACGACACGGCCGACAAGAAAGAATTGCGTCTTGATATCGAGGTCATCCCGCCCGGTTGGAAATCCTTTATCTTCCTTCTTGGGGAGGCCCTTCGTCTAGCAGTTGGTCCGTTCTTTTCCAGGGTATAATAAAGGGCGAAATATATCGCTCACAAAATCTCGCACTTTGCCAAAAAGACAGCCAATTGGGAGTGTCGAGGTGAGTGATAAAGGGCTCTCTAGGGGACAGGCGGGGGCCTTGGTTCTCTGGTCAAAGGTACACAGATACCTTTTTTAACACAAGATTCACCGGAGACGATGATAGCTGGTAGAGTAGCAGACAGCCTTCTTTGGGGGTCTTAGACAACACAAGGCCTTTTTAGATCGCTACACCACTCAACACCGCTTGTTCAAGGTTGTCCACGCCTCGTCAATTGCACAAAATCAAACTAACAGGAGAGAGGGAGAAAACAGGCGTATACGGGAAAAGGGGGGATGCCTCCGGGAAACAATGGTTTTTCCGATGACGCCGCAGGATGGGCGGTGCTCAGAGATATCGGCGAAATCTTGTCTTCTACCTGCAATAGCTGCACGTTTTCAACCTGGCCACCCTCAGCTTACTGGGTTCGCTCAATTGTGGTGAAGAAAAGGCTTACTGCGCCGTGAGCAGTGGTATATCGCCTGCTACTTTTTTTCAGAGGCTGTCGTGTGTGTTTCGGATGTCAAAAAACAAGAGGAATGTGCTGAAGGCTCTCCCACTGCGGCGGTCACACACAGTCTTCCACGTACAGCAGGCTCTGTCAATCGCAAAGGAGGCCACTCGCTAGGTAAGGGGGCTATGATCGCTGTTGCTGATAAAGGGGAGCTGATCCAACCAGCCGGGACCAAAATGGAAAAGATGGAGAAAGGGGCGGGTTGGGTGGATATTACAACATAAGGTGGCCGAGAAGAAGGACGCCCTGCGTGTACCGTGGCCAACGCTTGTAATACTACACAGTAGAACAAAACTCAAAAGAAAAAAGTCCTCCCCTGCTGCAATACAGCTGTCCCGAGTGTCGTAAAACGTGTATCGATACAGGCGGCGGTAGCTACGTATCCCGCTGACGTCGGTACTAAGAGTTGGGTCCCTGGGTCGAAAATGTGTCTTGCTTCCCCGGGAAATGCGCAAATACGTAGAGCTTGTACTCCGTGTAAACCTAATCTACGAGCAGGAATTTCTCTCAGTCTTTTGCAACGTTTGTTGCCTGGATAGACTTTTTAGTGCAATTGAAGTGTATCCCGTGAGATGCCGCCCTACTGTGATGCAGTATCACCTGCGGCCGGTGGCCTTTTAATTGTACTGGTCCTGTACTGCGTAGGATATATCGTGGTTTGTTACGCTGCGTTGGTGGGGCATTGCATTGCATTTTGGAGGGATGTCCCACTATGATACAAACACTGTACTCACTACACGCCTACACGAAACTCGTCTACTGCTCTCTCAAACCCCGAGAGCGCCCATTCCATCGCATCCCGCATTCGCCAGCCCACGGGACTACCAAGTCCACCATCAGGCTTCCAAGCCAAGTGCCGGAGGGGTGCTGAATGGCGATCGGGGGATGCGCCGTCCCAGTGTTTATTGTCGCGTTTGCGTGTCACCAGTGTCGCACAAAATGTAATTTTAGAAGCATTTCTGGTGCCATCGTAGCCATCGGATGGCGTGCGCTGGCGCACGGGACGGCGGGCCGATCAACCCGATTAAGCTTACTGTACAATCTACACAGCAATACAATAGCGCAGGAGACCGTATTCGGCTACTAACTGATAGCCTGCGTTAAACCCAAGAGGCCGGCGGAGAACTGTTGGAAAACGGGCGCGGCTATTGAAAGGAGACACATGTAATGGGCAGGGCTGGGCACTGGCACCCTCGTTACGGTAGGGGCAGTACGGGGTTGTGCGGGAGGTTACCGCATTGGGAGGTCTGTGCGGCGCTGTGAGGCTTGGTGGCGCGCCGGAGGTTCCCCAAAATGACCGGACGCGACACATGGGCAATCAGCGATGAGCTTTGACAGGTGTAGGACGAGGGGCGTCTGCGACGGCGGGACCGTTAGATTTCCTCGCTTAGGAAGGACGATCGATCAGAAACGATCTCTCCCTTAACACACGGACCAATTCGGCTACGCGATAGTCCTGCCTCCCCCCACAGTCAGTCTAGTGACATGTAGTATATATATCTGGACATCATGGTGGCACTTTTTTCTTCAAATCATATCTCCATCCTAATTATAAGCATACCCTAAGCAATGCACTTTTCTCGCCCAGCGCTATCCTTGCTGACCCTGGCGTGCCTAAAAAGCATAGCCGAGGCTAGCTCATCGTACCCCGTCATCAATGTCGACGGCGGTCAGCAGACGCAAACAGTCACAGTCCAGGGCCAAAGCTCAATAGTTGAAACCGCAGCCACAACCTCGAGCTTGCCCAATTCAGCTGTTTCTTCAGCAATTGTTTCTTCGTCGATTGCTCCTCAATCAAACTCTACAATTGCCAGTTCTGTGGCCAGTAGCAGTTCTGTTGCCATTTCTAGCAGCATTGTTAGCATTTCGAGTGCGTCGTCGGCACCGAAGCAGGTATACTACGGAAACTCCACGCTTCCAGCTGCTCAAACATCGCCTAGCGTTGCTATTCCTATCAACGTTCAGTCTACTTCGCCAGATCCATCTAGCGAAGCGCCGGCGGCTCCAGCTGTTCCGTCTAGCCAGGCTCCAGCCGCCCCAGTCGATCCGGCTGCAGCTCCATCTACTGCTTCTCCTGACGCTCCAGCTCTAGCTGCTCCATCTAGTGAAGCTCCAGCTGCTCCAGCTCCAGCCGATCCATCTAGTGGAGCTTCGGCTGCTCCTGCTCCAGCCGATCCATCTAGTGGAGCTTCGGCTGCTCCAGCTAATCCATCTAGCCAGCAGCCAGCAGCGGCCCCATCCAATGGTCCAGCTCCTAATGAATTCACCGGAACTACCACCACCACTACTACTCTCACTGTTCCACCATCATCTACTGCGCCAGCTCCCTCGGCCCTTGTGCAGCCAGCCAATTCTGCGGATCCAACTACTTCAGCTGTTGCATCCGCTTCCTCCCCTGCTGGACAGTCAAGAATCCCAAGCGCAGAGCCAAAGGCTCCTTCTTCCGTCAATGATAATGCCGAGCCTTCGGCTCAGCAGACTACTAGCTCTTCTGCCCTCGAGCATCCTAAGCAGTCGGGCACTCCTGTTACAACCACCATTCCAACTCCAGACTCTCCAACTAGCTCGGAGCCCCAGGCACCTTCATCTACCAACTCTAGCGACGATGAGGATGAGGAAGATGATGGTGTTTGCTACGTTGACGGCGATGATGACGACGATGAAGAGCCAACCACCTCTTCTACTCTTGAGACTTCGTCCATCGCGACCTCCCAGAGCACCGTGAGCTCTGCATCTGCATCCTCCTCCAGCGCTTCTTCTAGCTCTGCTCCTGCGTCAACTAGCTCTGCTGCTTCGACTAGTTCTGTCGCTTCTACGTCTTCCCAAGAGACTACTCTGCGCACGACGACTTCGCCTTCTTCCGAGAACGCCGTCGATGCAACTGCTACACTTACTTTGGAAGGTGCTACTCAGGGCGGCAATGGCCAGGGTCAGGCATACCAGACTGACAATGCTGTGGGAGGCATTGTTCTTGGTACTCCAAATGCTGGTGCCCCGGCCCTCACAGGCGGTGTTGTGCTTGGCACTAGAGACGGAGTCGCTTCTCCTGCTTCGAAGCGAAGCAATGGTGCCACTCTCTCCAACGGCGAGATCCTCATGACCATTTCGGGCTATGGAAACTCCAACAATAAGCCTGCCGTCCTTACTCGAACAACAACGAAAAAGGCCACCGTCACTGCTAGTGGGTCCACTTACACTACCAGCGTTGTTGAGACTTACACTACCACGGTGGAACCACTTGTCCAGGCTACTGACGACGGAGCTAAGCCATCTGTTGTCACCATTGATGCTCCTCCACCATTCGAGACCAATGATCCTCCGGCTGGCGAGTATCCGACTAACGTTGTCACTCGTCGACCTCTGGAGTCTGCCCCACCAATTGTCTACCTTACTACGAACAATGCTGCCCCAACCGGCAAGTAAGAGCTCTTGACTTTATTTCTGCATCTTCATTTCTTCGATTCGACTAAAAACTTTTCCTTTTACATAGATTTTTGGATATTTTGTACAATACATTTTCGGGCGTTTTCTTTTTACAATGAGCTTCAATGCTTTAGAGTTCAGAATCATGCTCGGTGAATCAAAACAATTCAGCAGCACTACGATGTTGCCATGGTGCGCGATGGCCCCACCCAGAAACCAGCCGTTTCAACTATCGGCAAACTGTTGAGAAGTTGAGCTACCGACGGCCGGTCGGTGATTTGTCAGCTCCGATATTAATAAGCTACCGGAGAAAAAATACCGGCGGCATCAACAGCAGCGGCTATTTAAAGCCGGTAGAATGAAATGCTTAAACAGCAGCTCTATTCTCCAGCAATCAAACAAATAAAAAATGGCTCCATATCACGGTGAATGCCTCTGCGGCGAAGTCAAGGTCACTCTCAAGGAAGAACCAGTCAAGAGTGTCATCTGCTACTGCACCGACTGTGCAAAGCTTGCCTCTTCTCCAGGTTGTGCCTCGCTTTTGGTCAAGCTGGATGATCTTCAGATTGACGGTCAGACCAGCGAGTACATCACCACCAACACTGCTTCCGGCAAGCCAAAGTCTTTCTTTGCCTGCGCCAAGTGTTTCACCAGCGTCTCCGGCAAAGCTGAGGCCATGCCAGGCATGGCTATTGTCAAACTGGGCCTCTTCAGTACCGAGGATCAGATTAAGCTGCTCCCTAATGGAGGGTTCATGCAGAGCTCCCTGACCCCGTATACCACAGGTCTCTGCGAGATTATGGGCCAGGAAGTCAAGGCTTCGGCCTAACCCAAAAGCCGGGCTTTGTTCCAGAGGTAAATCCATAACCAAAATTCGTTGACCAACAACGACGCATTTCAATAGAACACAGAGAAATATAATCACGACTTCTCAGCTAAAGATCTTGCAAACTCAGTAACAACGCCCGTTTCTCTCGTTTGCGTTTCCTTGAGCAATGCCCCTCCGTAGTGTATAGCAACTGGGGTGGAGGACCAGTAGATCGACATTGCGATCGGCGAAGACACACATCCAGAGAGTATATATAGCCCCGCAAGGGCCCCTTTTGCCGCTTAAGGATCAAAAATGGCTCCATATCACGGTGAATGCCTCTGTGGCAACATAAAAGTTACCCTCAAGAACGAACCAGTCGACAGCGTAGTCTGTTACTGCAAGGACTGCGCAAAGATGGCTTCTTCCCCAGGAGCTGTGTCCGTTGTTAGCAAGAAGGAGGACGTTGAATTTGAAGGGAATCCCGCCACTTATCGCACTAACAAAGTCGTTTCGGGCAAGGAAAAGACATTTTATGCCTGCCCGAAGTGCTTCACCAGCGTCGGATGCGCTTCCGAGGGCATGGAAGGAGTAACTATCACAAAGCTCGGCCTCTACAGCACCGAAGACCAGCTCAAGCTCTTCCCCAAGGGTGGGTTCATGGACGAATCAAAGACGGTTTACACAAAGAAGTTGTCCGAATTCTTGGGCAGTTCCATCAAGGCTTAGGTAGTTATTGTATAACAACGTGATTTCGTTCGAAGTTCTTTCGCTGCTCCTGCTCGCGTAGAATGAGCCCCATAGCCACAATCAAGTCGGCCAGCTCAGGCTCCCAGATAATAAACTCGCCGACTTTTCTCGTCTTTGCCAACGCCTTGCTCACCGTGGAATAGTATAGGGCGACTGGGGAATCTCCATCCTTGAGTTCGAAAAAACCAGAACCAAAAGTAGAGGCCAGCCCAGGAGTGCCGTGCCATTCAAGCACACGCCTGCCGCCGTCCAGAGCTATCTCTGTCATCGATTTTGACCCAGTGTTGAGCATGATAGCTTGACCTCCTGGAAGGTCCATTGTGTAGACAATTTGGTCGTTGGAGATAATCTTCTGCCACACGTGGCAGTACAATTCATCGTTATCGTTGACCTCGCCGGAGTCCAGCGAATCAGCCAAAAGACACCGTCCACCACGAGTAATCTGGCGGTATATCGACATGTACGGGGTTCTAGTCCTGGAGAAGGGAATATGCTTGGGAACCACACAATGCATGCACGATACTGTAGATCCGGACCTTGCCTGCTTTGCAACGTCTTCGGAATCGTACACTGTCACACCAGCCTTGAACCGAGTAGAATATACAGGCAGAGTAAAACGTTTTGCCCAGACATTATACCTTTTGGACACAAATGTAGCGGCGTCTGACGAAAAGGTATAAACGCTCAGCTGGTCAGATCCGTTGTCACTTTCTTCATTGTTAATGAGCGTCTCATATGTCAGTACGGAAGCCGCATCAAAATCTGTGGCCGCCGCTGCATGAGAACTACTTTCAGCTGGGGCTGATGGCTCCCGTCTGAGATGAGTAAATCGCTTCAGAAGCATGTTTACGACTTGAGGAGCTATCGAGAAGGAAGAATAGGAGGGAAGACTGTTTCACGGTGCTAAATGCCAGGAAAAAAAAACCGTTTGCCGTTAAAATTTCAACCTGCAGGAAAAGGTTTCGGGCAAGCTGCGACAGTTACACGGCTGTGCATCCCGTAACTACAGGAACTCATCAACCATGGCGCAATAAATGATGTGCCAATATTGGGGCAAGAAATTTTATGGCAATGTAAAGAAGGTGGGGTGTACCGGATTTATATGTTATGTAGGTGAGGGATCGCATTATAAATATGTATATGCCTTGTGTGGTGGAGGTAGCACGCAACAACTACCAAGGTTCGCGCTATCTCCACTATCTCCAGTGTCCATACGTATTACAAATAGAAGTAAAACGACCACTGTACTCGTGTATTACAAAGACCAATAGGGTGAATCATTATGCTATTCGGTTGCCCAGATACCAAGAAAAAATGTTACGGCTTAGCGAGTGTACTACGTACTGGAACAGTAAGCAGTTCATTGGCCACATAAAAGCTGACGCCCTTTGGCCCACCTTTATTTTCCGCATGAATATCCCACCTACTGTATACTCACAAAATGGGTACCAAGGATATTAGCTTTCTTATATAAGTTGCATTCGAGCTGAGCTCCTTGCCCATTGCTTTCCGCGCTCACTTTTAACGCAGTCGGTTAACCCAGCAATGTCTTTATGCCGTTTTAAAAGTATAAATGTCCACTCTCCCGTTTGAAACTCCGTGCTTTTAAGCCAGATAACTCCGTAAATATAATCTCCAGAATACTTCGACTGCTCGCATTCTATCCCGTAGATATCAAGTATCGCCATGGAAGAATATATTCGACGAATCCAACCGCAATTGGCCCAGCCCCCCCACCCCTCCAGGAGCCAGTGATTCATTTGGGAGGTAGCCAATCCCCACGACGCAAATGTGGTACAGCTATGGACCCCGTTGATATGAGATTGATTTGATTTATATGGTGTATTGCATTATTTCATTTGAATAGAGTCTCGTCGCGCCAAGGGAGGCACACAGAATTTAATACATTCATTCATTCATTTGGCCTAGGCCAAGGGTTCAACTTCGATGCTCCCATGGGTGTGCAATTTACTGGCAACCTATCTATGGTGCATGAAATATGGAACGGGAAGATTGCGTTGATTGCAATGACCTCTCGCACTTATATAGTACGTAGACTTTTACTTGATACTACAATAGCAGATGCCGATAGATGAATAAATCTGCTATACGCAGAGGTAGTAATAGCTAGCAGTAGAATTCACGCGCATTGCGTCGAGGCGTAACCGTCAAGATCTATGACCCTAGTATCACCGAGAAAAAAGACTGGTACATTACTTTTATCTTCCTATGGAGGGAAAACCTCGGGGCCATGGTCGCGTATTTCACACAACGCTAATAGCGTATACGTCTTCTCCCGAGTGCGCGGAAATGTGGCAAAAGCTTTGGTTGGTGATCTGCTTGTATTTCATTCCCAGGTTCTGAATTGAGCCAATATGCTACCTTGTACCAACAATTTTACGTTTCCGGGCGTCTCAAGAGATTCGCATTCAGACGGGCCAGAAAAGGGACACCCAGACGAATAAGTACAGATAAGGAATTGAATGGAAACGATTTTTGGTTGAAATGCGACTTGGGATTTGTTGTCCGCTACTACCCTTACTGCTTATTTCTAAATGCATGTCATTAGCGGTTCAATGCATCGCGGTTAACTCTTCGCGCCCCCGGCTCCATATCCACCTTGGCTGATTTACACGATCAGACCGCTTCGGGTCACATTGAAAAACAAATAGCTAGACGAGTTATGGCCCGACAATTGCAGCCCAATTTGTCGTATGGACCTACATGGCCCTAAAGTATTTTGCAAGGCATGCGGTAATTCCAACCAGCTTGCAAGTGCCAATCAGTTTCAAATCATGCAGGAATCAGATATGACAATAAAGCAATGAATGATGGTAGCTCTAAATACTTGATGTATGTGTGTGATGGTAGTGACTGCTGCCACAAACCTGCCGTTCCGCCCTTACATCGCCATAATTGAGACATACAGCAACGGTTTTCAATTGTGATGTTTACAAGAGGCAATCTGGGGCAGATCATACGTCTTTTACATAAATCAAAAATAGAGCAGAAGCAGGAGCGTATACTCCGCTGCCCATGGAGTGATCTTAAGCAACTCTCCGTTAGATTAGAATTTGCTGAACCTTTGGAGTCCTATTGAGGCGTGAATTCGATTGCTTTCCGGGGTCTTTAGCCCTTCGCGGATCAACTACATGTAGGCAAAAGGAGATGGAACTGGATGTTAGCACTCTGAATAGCACGGCATCATAGTCAAAAGTCATGCAGTACTGTGGGCAGGTTGATGCAGGTGGCCCAAGCCCCGGTACTGTAGGCAGAAACAATGCCATTGAAATTGGTACATACTGCCGCCGACCAAGCCACCATCTCGCTCCAGGACATATTGTGGTAGGATACCTCGAAAATTGCTCACCAGCCCATACCCTCCCACTTATACCGCGTATAATAGGGGGCCCAGCTAATGATTGGACAAAAGTTTAGGAATATCCTACGTTTCTCGAGGATCCCCCTCTTTTCGGCGTTTGGTACGCTTGTACTTATGCATTTAATACTTGCCTCTTCTGTTCTATTTGGTTGCCGTATCGGGGAAATACCGACATTCTGCGTGATGCAATGCGCACTGTACGGACTGTCTCCCCTGGGCAAGACCTTTTTTTAGGGCTCCTGCAAAGCTCGGACATATAGTGTACAGACACCGCTCTGCGGAGGCTGAGACGGCTTCCGAACCGTTGAGATCGACCAATGTGTAACATATCCGATTTGGGACTGAATAAAAAACGGGTCTTAGATGATCTCTAGCGGAGAAACGGTCTCAACTAGCAAGACTACTATGACACACACTGTATCTCGGAGCTAAACGGTATTGCTTTACGGAACAGGAAGCATAAGGGGGGGCGTTATGTCATTACGTAGTGTATTCCCACTGATGGGGTCCGTTGAGCGACGGTCAAACAACTTGAAACTGACTGGCAGACGGGGTGTACTGCGCAGAACTGCAGCAAATGCGCATACGGTCCTCGAACATACAGCAGAATTTGCCTGTTGAAGGCCCCTCGGGGTTGCCCAACCTACGCCTATCGCATTTTTTATGCTGACAGGACCCCTTACGTACGTTTTATTTGCCGTTTTTGAAAGGTTTGACGTGCATTGGCAGAGGCACACACTATCTTTGATCAAATACAGTCCCCCCAAGATCGGCGGTTCGAATTTTGCCATATATATCCAATCGCGTAGCCCATCTTCTACTACTACTTTTCCCTCTTCCCTGTCCGCCTAGCTTTCTCCGCCTAAGATGATGTCCGAACTTCGAAAGAAGTCAAAGTCCACTCCAAAGCTTAAGCTCGAAGCGGTGGGAGCTGCCATCCGGCTGGTATCCCACGACTCTGACGATGAGCGGGGAGGCACTAGCTTTTTCAAACGACGAAGCAGTAAGCGACTCTCCGGGGACAGTTTCATGAGCAAATAGTAAGTACTTTTTACCCCCTTCTTTCCACAGTCTTGCGTGACACACATGCACCGTTTCTACGGAGAACTCGTAGAGTCTTTGTAGCGGTGTTCCCTTCCGGCTTCATATGATTTTCCTACCCCGTCCCCCTGTAGGTCGCTCACGCTGTCATTTCGTTGCTGTACGCACAGTGATCCTGCAGTACGCACAACCGACAGCAGATCTGTCATAAAAAAAGGGGCAGAACCCTTGGCACTGGTTGGTATGGTAACCTTGTGATATACGTCCGCAGAGAGGTACAGGCGATGATCATTAAGGTTCAAGACCGGATGAGGAAAAATTAAGCCACCCGCAAGACTGGAACTTCATTTAGTGGTGTGGGCTTGTCAGAGCTAACATTTGCCCTCTTTTGTATTAGTTCCGATGATCGAGACGCGTTTATTGACCCAGAGTCGCCGTGGACCGGCTCCTTCAGTCGAAAAATAAGGGAGTCCCCGTACCTCGAATGCATCCAGGAGAGTCCCCACAGCGGGGACTACATCGACATGGACGCCATCAAGTCGCGCAAGGGAAGCTACCTTAGCGTGAACTTTGGGGATTCTGACTCGTCGCTGGACGACGAGGAGGAAAAATACCTCCACCAGCTCAGGGAGTTTGACGAGATGCGATTGAAGCTCGACCAGGAACAGCCAATATATTCAAACTCTGCTACTAACCCCCTAGTCTCAAACCTTGAGGGCGATTGTGAAACATTACCTGGCAGCGCCAATCGCCTCGTCAAGAAGAAGCCGGCCCCATTGCCCCTTGCTGGCGTACCCGCGGCGGCAGCGAGCTCTGGTATTAATACGCCAATGCTCCCTCCTAGCTCCCCTCCTCCTCCAACCCCGAGCGAGGCTCCTCCATCCATCACTGGCATCCTTCGCAGCTCTTCAAGCGTTCCTGTGCTTCGCGTTTCCTCGACTGCTCCTTCTGTTTCCGCAACCCCTACTGTTGGTAGTTCTACGGACGACTCTGGCTTCATTGCGTTTAGAAGCAGCCTCCACCGACCGTCTATCTCACAGTCCTCTATCCAGTCCGGTATGTCTGTATCGTCGTCAATCCTCTATCCCCCGACAAAGCTGCATTCTGATACCGACAGCATGACTACAGCGGCCTCTTCGATTCTGACCCCTACCTCATCTGCGCACACGTCGCCCGCTCTTTCTTCTTCTCCATGTACTTTTGAGACCCAGAAGCCCGGGCGTCTGTTGAGTCTGCCGTCTTTTGCCCCGACTCACAAGCTGGAGAAGCTTCAGCGGGACGTGAATGAGATGCAAGACAAGGCGCGACAGCTTAAGAAAGAGCTTGCTGCGCTGGAGCCGATTGCCAATGGCAACCCATACAAATATCCTCGCGAGCAGAGGCAGGAGAGCAAGAAGAAGTACGATGAGCTGAACCACCAACTGGAAGTTATTGAGAAGCAAAAGTATGAGACAGGGATCAAACTCACTAGAGCGTGGAAGCGCTATAGGGAGTCGAATGGCAGTGGAACTGAGTTCTGGGCCCATTCTCTCGGAGTCTAACTCCTTATTTTATTTTTAATGCGTTATGAACTTATTTATCTAATACAATGTTGACCGTTTTTTGTTACCCGTATTGCTTGGCTCATAATGGCGAGTGAGAAACGCGTAGACTAGACGCCTTTGCGGTCTGCAGTACCGGTATACAGTTTGATTCATAATTCATTAATAAATAGGTACGTAATTTAAGCGGAATGAGAATAGGTATGGGTGATCTTGACTCCTTTATCACTGTAGAGAGTTGACAGATCGACCTTGTGGCTCTTTCCAGTCGTTTCGTCGAACACATGGCATCCAAACTTGGACGCATAGGGCGGAGTATAAAGATGCAATGAAATGGCTGGCTTAGTTGGGTCTGGATTACACATGCGGTGCAGCCCAATCTGGTCGGACATGTAGGAAACTTGGTTCTCGTGGTAGGTCGTTTCCTTCTTTACCTTCATCGTGTGAGGTTCAAAAGTTGTGGCATCTTTATCTTCGGGCCACTCGTACAGAGTTTCGGTCAGCCGACCCTGGAGGACCTTAACAATGCAGTGGGCGTTGGCATGATCGTGGATCATTGAGCCTTTACGAGGATTCCACACGAGGATAAGCAGGTTCGCCTTTTTGTTGATGTCGTCGACGCCATTTCGAGTGTAGTTCCTCGACATGTCCTGGAGTGCATACTTGGACCAATCGGCTTCATTGCTCTGATACTGCCCCATAGTGTTCATGAGGTGGTCTACATCAACGTCTGCCGAATCAATGCCGCTGGAAGGGCCCAGGATGGTCTTGATGTCCTCTACAAGGCGGTCAAAGCTCGTTGTAATAGCGATAGGCCCATCCTCATCCGACTCATATGGCGGAGTCGGAAGTTTAATCGGAGCAGACCGATGTCCACTGCCCTTCTTGAAGGCGTCGAAATCAACCGTTCGCTGATCCGTCAACATTGTTAATAGCGATATAATATTGTAGCTGGTACCGCGCGCCGATAAACGATAATCAGGGGTAGATACACCTTAATAGCAAGACACTCTGTGGTAGGGTACCCCGGATTGGTCCAAAAAACTTTCAATCGGGAAATAGCTGTGGCTAGTGCGATGGTGCAAAGTCACGTTTTTTTGCGAATTTGAGTCCTGGGCGGGAGAACACCCAATATTTATAACTAGTCACCTCACTACGCGTGCGCAAGCACTATGGCTCGCCGCATTTGTGGCCACTAGCCACACCAGCCACATTTCCTACATGGCGCGATGAGATGCCTGTCGCCTATCTAATCTAATCAATCAGGCGACATGCGTTAGTTCATTTATTGCTCTCTTCATTGGCTTTTTTGGCCAGTTCTTCCTGCCCATTGACCCCTTTTTGTGTTGTTTTTTTGATTAGTTACCCTAACGGTTATGTCCGCCCACGCGGCATCACCAGCCAGGCAGCTAAAACGTTCTCAGAACTGCAACCCACTCCGCCCGGACCCGGCCGAACGTTGCTAGGTTCTACCAATATGTTTTCCGCCAATTAAGTCACGTTGGAAGACCGTGTGTGTGTATCATGGCTGTGTACGGTATTTTTGGGTTTAGTTATCTCCTAGGCTCAGTCGCTTTGCAGTAGTCTCGGACCTCTACCAAGGTAATATCGTATTATCGGTGCTGTGCTATGAATAACCCCGAAAGATTTCACGATTAGGGGAATTGAGTCACATGTTATCCTGTAGGGTACTGATATGCTGGGCCAAGAGCGGGGCCAGTAGATCGTATAACTAGCCTTTACTCCGTTATATTGCTCACAGGCAGCTTATATCTACGGCAATGCATTTAGGGCCATAATTGAGGCTATTTCTGAGGGATTGGTTTAGACCAGCTTCCCTAAAACTGTGAAGGGATGAATAAACACCGATATGATGGCGCTGTGCCACACTGTAGCAATGGTGCCCTTTAGCCACTCTTATTCTTTGAAACCCCTTAATGATTACCGGTAGCCTTCGCATTTCGAAGATAGTTTTCTACAATATACAGATATGGGCTATGGAGCTAAGGCAAGGAATTTTTGGGAGCCCATTATAAAGCCGGGCTGTGGCCAAGCGTTTCAAAGAGTGGATCGACCGTGAAACCACACCCGAGATCTAGCAAGCTTTTATCATCCTAAATGATGAATGAAATCTAAAGTGTAGGAGAAGCGCGGGCTAATTCGCCTTAAGCAGTAATAAAGTACCAATTTATCACGACCTACTATCGTACTTATTGCTAAACGGTGTAGGTAATGACTACCGGTTAGCAACTACACTCTATACCGTAGTACAATGCGCTGTCAGACCGGTAGATACACCACCTACTTGCGATCATAGTAGTCAAAGGCTGGGCGATAAAGGAAAACCGGGAAGAATAAAGTTCCACTAGAAAGATGACGAAGGGAAATGTGAATCTGCAGGTCTGTGGGCAAATCCAATTAGCAGGCATGCGGCGTGTGCGGCTTAAACTCCCAAACGGCCGAATGGCCTGTCGAAGATCGGATTTTATAACAAAAGGGCGGAGAGAAAAAAACGACGACTTTGTAAGCTTTTCGCAACAGAGGTTCTACAGCCGCTGCATAATACCTGTATAATAATAGCTATTCCGAGGATTTCCGAGAGGATCAAAGTTCTTTTTTGTTGTGTTTTCCAACGGCTTTAAACGAACATGTCGAAGGCGCCCAGTGCTACGCTGTTATTCAAGCAGTTCAAGGAGCTGACAGATCCCAAGAAGGCGATCCCATCTTTTCATATTACTGTAAGAATACTTGGAAGACAGTGTAATATGTACTAACACAAGTATAAGCTCGATAACGACGACATATACCAATGGTAAGCTGCCCAACCACGAAACAAATCAACAAAAGACTAACTTTGGACAGGAATATAGGGGTTATGGTGTTGAGCGATGACTCGCCGTACCATGGAGGCTACTTCAAGGCCAAGATGACGTTCCCAAAAGACTATCCGTACTCGCCGCCCAAGTTTAGATTCACCCCGGCGATCTACCATCCAAATGTATACCAGGACGGGCTTTTGTGCATTTCCATTCTGCATCGCAGCGGAGATGAGTCTTCGGGGGAGGCTGACGAGGAGACGTGGTCCCCGGTGCAGTCTGTTGAGTCTGTTTTGATTTCAATTGTGTCGTTGCTGTCGAGTCCGAACATTAATTCCCCAGCAAACGTAGATGCGGCGGTGGACTGGCGTAAGGACCGGGAGCGGTATGACCGCATTGTAGGAGAGCAAGTGGAGGAGTCTAAGAAGAATATCCCCGAGGGATTCGTAATGCCCAGCGAGGCGTCTGCATATGTGGCTCCAAAGGCGGTTGAGACGGCGGATGTCGTTGACGACGACTTCTGGATGGAATCTGAGGAGAGCGAGGGTGACTTTGATGATGAAGACGAGGAATACCATAGCGACTGACGATAGACAATTCCTGGTCCCCGAAAAGCATATATCTATTTGATGCCATGCCCCCACCGCATCATATTGCAGCATTGAAAGTGGTATTATATTGCAGCATTGAGAGGGGAATCATATGCTGCAGCGTTGAAAGTGGTATTGCATCTCGCGTTTTCCGTTGCGAGTGACAGAGATTCGTGTGCGCACAAGTACATAGTAATCTAAAACTATTTATCACCACGGGCATGGCTCTTACACGTGATTGCCCGGGTTTTGGGCTGGTACAGTTGGGTTGGTGTATGTGTGAGAGTGGGCATGGAGCGTAATTTAACCTTCGGAAACTTTCAATCTCTTCCACCCGTGCTATACCTTTTAAAAAGAATGGCGGAAGCACAATTCCCCGATACAACTAAGATTCAATGTCTGATTTCCCGTTTATTGTCCAGGCATTGCCCAGCTCGAAACACATACGGTTCTACAGCTCCAAGGAGTTCCAAATCGTGCTCGATTACTGCGACCGACAATCGTTGTTGAACCTGCAATTGTGCTCAAAGGCACTGCGCAATGTAGTGGGGCGCAGGTTCTGGAAGTGCATTGTGCTCATGGCCTGCCAAAGCGTGTACCGCCGGCCCCGCAAGGGGGTGGACTTCGGCTACGATAGACACTATCCGGACCACAAAATCTTAGAGGACGAACATGTCGTGGTCAATTGGTCTGAGTTGGGCAAGTTCACCCGCTTCCTCAACCGGCCGTCCACTGGAATCCATGGATGGATCCGGTGCGTGAAAATATGCATTGCGTTCAAGTCACCAGGGCCCACCATGGCGCAGCCCAATGGGTCGAGCAGGCTCACTGGGGAAGACATAGACAACATTGCGGCAAACCTCATGACGAAGGAGGTGCCAAAGCACCTTAAGAACCTGCGCAAAATCACGGTCATATCGGGGTTTTGGGCAGACCGTATGCCAAAGTACCCATCGACTTCTGCGGCGACCCCATGGGAGCGAGCTATTATCAAAATGTGCCAGTATTTCCCTTCTGCACACAAGTCACTCCATTTTAGAGATGCGTGGATCTCGCCCAAGAACCCTCAGCTCAACCTTACTAACGTCCAGATCTTGGCGCTGCAACTAGGGGAGCGTCATGAGCTGCGGTTATTGGAGTCACTGAAACTGCCCCATACTCTGCGCCGGTTTGACCTCGTGTATGGCAAAAAGATCGACGTGTGGTCGGGTACGCTGGAACGCATCATGTCTCCATGTAGACGGCTCCAGGTCATCAATATCGAATGCCAGGGAAACATTACCAACACAAAGTCCGAGTGGCTGCCGCCGAGCGTTGTTGAGTTTGGCAGATACTATCCGGATGCTGAAGACTCTGCGCTGTATCCGATGCGGCATCCCAATATAAGTTATCTTCATGTTCATTTTCGCCCTGGAGCTCGAACGCTGGCGCTATATTACAAACATCTGCCAAGGCTAACACAGCTCCATGTCGTCGGGCCCACCGACCTCGAGTACTTTCACGACGGCTTGTACAATGGGGCGCCTGATATTCTGCAGCTACATTGTGAGAATATGCCTGCGCGATACGTCAGCACCATGGCTCGCCATTTCCGGTTAAAGTCTGTTGTAATTGAGCGGTGTCCGGTAGAGGACGATCCGAACCTGACGAGTGAGGAGAGACGGCGGGGCACCTACGAGTATTACGACAAGATTGCGCGATCGTTGGGGGCATTACATGAGAGTTTGGGGGTTGTCTACTTTGAGATGTCTCCGATAGTCGATGTAGCCAGGGTTACGGAAATGATAGTGCAGCGGATACCGCTCAATCGCACGACTGTATTTGCGGGGGACAAGACGCAGTTGGAGGACCCAAAGCGTTACTGGTATGTTGACACTCCTTGGGTAGAAATTGGAGATTCGGTGGACATGGGCTATGGCTTGGTGCTCCACGGGCGCCGTATTTTCATGCTCACCTCCCACATCTAGCCAGATCTACCTATTCAAGTTTCGCCATACCGTTACCACGAAGCGATTCATTGGTTGGTATGAAGTGATTATTTGTATTAGACATAAACTGCATCGCCAGTCGCCAAAGGGGGGTCTGGGGGGACCCCCCAGCTACGGGGGTTTGGGGGCTGGCCCCCAAGTACGCAGGAAGGCATAATGCGTACCAGAGGGGTCAATTATACGGAAAATCCGTAAAATGTCGGTATTTCCAGCGTTACAGTGTCGCAATTGGCTCTAACATGTCGGCATTTCCGTCAAAAAAAGTATGGCTAATTTGTGCCAAAGAGCTATAACCATGCGGACCTATGCAGCATATCAAAGCGTAGGCTGTCGGTAATGCCGCACGAGCCGCACACGAATCGGCCGCCACAACCACCGCCAACCGCACAGATATCACCTCAATGCCCACAATACACCTACAACCCCCCTATTGCAGCGCCCCCAAACTTTTCCGGCTGCCGTGGCGCACTTTTGGAGCCGATTACTGCCCGGGGAAGCAGGGTGAGCCGCACGCCGCATGCGTGCGCATGAAAAAAATTCATGACTCAACGCACTATCGCATATATATGTGCCCTCGAGCACCCCTCGCACCGCAAACCCTTTCAAATGTTCCCAGTCCTACCACTGCTGAACTCAGTGTCCGCTGAGTCTATTGACAAGTTTTCGGTTGTCGGACAGGTCCTGGTGGCCGCGGATCAGGACCTGGCCCAGGTCGCCGCCGACATCAAGGCCAACTTTGGCGGCATCAAGGCCATCAGCGTCCTGGTCAAGTCCGGCGCCTCTACCGACGCCCTCATTGGCCTCCTCGACGCCGGCGCCCACCAGGTCTTTGTGCCCGCCGCGAGCGCGGCGCAGCTGGCCGACTCCGGCGTTGATGCGGCGCGGATTGTCGTCGCGGACGAGCAAAACGAGGCCTTTGCCGGCGTCTTTCTGTCCGCTGCGCAGCCGGACGGCGTTGCGGAGTACGCCGCCAAGCTCGGCAAGCAGCTGCTGCCCGGGGGTGGCGCAAAACAGCTCTTCGTTGCGCGGACCGAAGTCGGTCCGGGCCTGGGCGCTGCCGTCCAGGTCGTCCCCGAGGACAAGCTGAGCTCTGATTCGCTGGCTGCGGCGTTCATTGAGCGGATTACTACGGACCGCGAAGACGGGCTGTACACGACCCTTGTCGTGGACGAGGAGGACAAGGCTTTGGGGGTGGTGTACTCGTCGGACGAGAGCATCAAGGCGGCGCTCAACACGCGGTGCGGCGTCTACCAGTCGCGGAAGCGGGGCCTGTGGGTCAAGGGCGCCACGAGCGGGGCCACACAGAAGCTTGTCCGGCTCGACGCGGACTGCGACAGCGATTGCGTCAAGTTCACCGTGAGCCAGACGGACGGGTTCTGCCACAACAACACCAAGACGTGCTTTGGCCACTACGACGGCGTTTCCGCGCTCGAGCGGACCCTGGAGGAGCGGCTCAAGAACGCACCGGAGGGGTCGTACACTGCGCGGCTGTTCAATGACCCCAAGCTGCTCAAGGCGAAGATCATGGAGGAGGCCGAGGAGCTGTGCGATGCTGAGAGCAAGGACGAGATTGCGTGGGAGGCTGCGGATCTCATTTACTTTGCCATGACCAAGCTTGTGAGGGAGGGCGTTTCGTGGAGCGAAGTGCAGAGGAACCTGGACGCCAAGGCGCGAAAGATCTCTCGCCGCAAGGGCGATGCCAAGCCAAAGTGGATCGCCAATGAATCTAACCAAACTACACAGGCTCCTCCTAAAGAGGCTCCAAAGGAAGCAAATGGCCCAAAAGAGACTCCAAAACAACAAAATGGCGAGATCAAGATGAACCGATTCGACGCTATCAACGCCTCTTCAGAGGCGATTGAAAAGGTCCTCACCCGACCCGTGCAAAAAACGGCCGACATCATGAAGCTCGTGACGCCAATCATTGAGGACGTGCAGAACCGAGGCGACCAAGCACTGCTGGACTTTACCCTCAAGTTCGAAAAAGCCCAGCTAGACTCGCCCGTGCTCTCCGCTCCGTTCCCTGAAAAGCTCATGGAGCTCTCCGAGGAGGTCCGGGCCGCCATTGACCTGTCCATCGCCAACGTCGAAAAGTTCCACGCCGCCCAGATCTCCGACACGCCGCTGCAAGTCGAGACCGCGCCAGGCGTTGTGTGCTCGCGGTTCGCCCGGCCCATCGAGTCCGTCGGGCTCTACGTCCCTGGTGGCACGGCAGTGCTTCCTTCTACCGCTCTCATGCTCGGTGTCCCCGCCAAGGTTGCCGGGTGCAAGAACATTGTCATTGCGACCCCGCCGCGATCGGATGGTACCCCCACCCCAGAAATAGTCTACGTCGCCCACAAGGTCGGCGCCAAGTCGATTGTGTTGGCTGGTGGCGCTCAGGCCGTTGCTGCGATGGCCTACGGTACCCAGTCCGTGCAGAAGGTCGACAAGATCATGGGCCCGGGCAACCAGTTCGTCACGGCGGCCAAGATGTTCGTCCAGAACGACACGCGCGCGCTGGTCAGCATCGACATGCCCGCGGGCCCCTCCGAGGTGCTTGTCATCGCCGACGGCCGGGCCAACCCGGCGTTTGTCGCCTCCGACCTGCTGTCGCAGGCCGAGCACGGCGTCGACTCGCAGGTCATCCTCATCGCCGTCGACATGAGCGAGGAGGAGCTCCGCGCCGTCGAGGCTGAGCTCCACAGCCAGGCCCTGCAGCTGCCGCGTGTCGACATTGTGCGCGGCAGCATTGCGCACTCGACGACGCTGCTGGTCAAGTCCGTCGAGGAGGCGTTCGCGCTCAGCAACCGCTACGGCCCGGAGCACCTCATTCTGCAGCTCGACAACGCCTCGCAGTACGTCGACCTCGTCGACAACGCCGGCTCCGTGTTTGTCGGCGCCTACTCGCCAGAGTCGTGCGGCGACTACTCGTCGGGCACCAACCACACGCTGCCGACCTACGGCTACGCCAAGATGTACTCGGGCGTCAACGCAGGCACCTTCCAGAAGCACATTACGTCGCAGGAGCTCACCGCCGAGGGCCTGCAGAACATTGGCAAGGCCGTCATGACCCTGGCCGAGATTGAAGGTTTGCATGCCCACCGAAACGCCGTCAAGGTCCGCCTGGACGCTCTGAACTAGCGCCCTTTTTCTAATGAATGTTATACAGATTGATTTGCAACCGCTTCCGTGCCTTGGGGGGCCAGCCCCCCAAACCCCCCGTAGCTGGGGGCTAAGCCCCCAGACCCCCTTACCACCTACATCTACTCTTTTCATATAATTGCAGTGATAGAGTTATTCATCCAATGGCTTCGATGCCTTGGGGGGCTAGCCCCCAGACCCCCTTACCACTTTCATCTACGCCTTTATGCCAGAAAACCAGATCAGAAAGAGATAGGGCTTCCTTTAGGTAACTGTAACATATTCAAATTATAGCCACTGTCCCAAAAGAGACTCAATTACGACTCGAATTCACAATTAATGCTGTGGCCTACAGGTAAAATAAGATACCATTGATAAAAATGGTGAATATTACGCCCTTTGCATTACGGCAAGCGGCATCCGTACGAAAGGGGTTAGACGGCTCTGTCTAAGAAGATAAGGGTGGCTTTTAAGTGGTATGGCTGCATTGAGTTACACTCAATGGTGCAAAGTTTTGCCGACAATACATTGACGTCCTTGTAGAAATAACAGCCCGAACTAACGAGAACAAATCATAATTTAGCATATCATAAGGAACCTATAGATAACTTTTTTTTGCTTCTCATATAATCGCTATAAAGCGATAGGTTGGTTCAATGGCTTCGGTGCATTGGGGGCCAGCCCCAAACCCCCGTAGCTGGGGGCTAGCCCCCAGACCCCCATACCACCTTCATCTACGCATTGCTTATATCCGCAGACTAATTGCTATAACGCGATAGAGTACCATTCGCATTCGTTGATATTATTCACATATTATTCGCATTCAGGGTTACCGACAGTCGCATTACGGGTACATGGTGTAACACCGCAACTACAATAAATATTGTATAGAGGCCGGCATGGTTAATACAGTATGTATTGTACGTTCGAGATCTTACTAGGCCCTTGGCCGCGTCGCAATCGTACTTTCCGTAGTTACGCATGAGCTCGTAGGTACACGGCGTTACGAGCCCCCCAACGGCGTGCAACAGCCTCCAGGTACAGCTACAAAGCGTAACGGCATTACAACGGCGTAACCAGCAACTGTAACGGCAACGATAAAAGCAGCACAACGGAGTTTAAATTGGCAATTCAACAACACAAGTGTATAAATAATTAAATAGGATTAGTCGGCGCTGTCGTTTTGTTACACTGTAACCAGCTATCGAAAGCGCGCAACTCC
The DNA here is from genome assembly GCA_030558835.1 of Blastobotrys illinoisensis. Classification (NCBI taxonomy): domain Eukaryota; kingdom Fungi; phylum Ascomycota; class Dipodascomycetes; order Dipodascales; family Trichomonascaceae; genus Blastobotrys; species Blastobotrys illinoisensis. Next base: position 2,370 of record JAKTQJ010000041.1, on the reverse strand, counting down.
GTTGGGAGTTTTGTTACAGCGTAACTAACTATCAAATTATGTCACTGATAAGGGGGGTCTGGGGGGTCTCCCCCCAGCTACGGGGGTTTGGGGGCAGCGCCCCCAAGGACACTCTCTAGAAAGCACTGGTGAAGGGGGTCTGGGGGGTTTGGGGGGCTCCCCCCCAAGTACACTCTCTGGCAAGCACTGATGAAGCGCAATGGGAACCCCCGGATTGTTACGTATACTCTGTGACAGTGTCTGCTTGTTAGTTCTACCGCGGTGCTACCGTAGTCATGTTCCCGGTCAGGTTATAAAGATTGACCTTCAATTCCTACGCTTCAGTGGTACGCGTTAGTTTGGGGACAAATTATTATGATAAACAAATGACGATTACGTTTGTGATATATTACAACTTGGCATCGGCGGCCCTGAGGATCATCTCCTTCAACGACTCCGGCTTGACCTTCTCGAGATCCGAATTACCACCTATAAACTGGCCGCCAATGAAAATCTGCGGCACAGTCCGCATGCCGCTGATCGACTGGAGCGCCTGCTGCAACTCTCTTCCCTCGTCTACGCTGTTAGCCCTCCTCCTCTACCACTCAATACATACCCATCTTGTCGAGCTCGATAACCTTGGCCCGCGCGCCGGCGCTGACCAACGTCCGCTTCGCAGCACTGCAAAACGGACAGGTGGTTTTGGATGCCAGAAACACGGCGTTGCTCTTGATCAGGCTACGGATAGTCTCTACGTGGTGCGCAGTCATTCTCGCGGGCTGCAGTCTCCTCTTCAACACCAAAAAGAGCGCTCCTAATGCAATTCCTACCAGTACAAGCGACATTGGAAATACTTTTCGGGCTCTACCGGCGCCGTCCGGGTTATCATCCTCCAGTCTCTGATCTACGCCTGCTCTCCACGCTCCGCCCAGCACTGCCCGCCGCTAACTCCGGCACCCTCTCCGGACCGCTCCAATTCGAGCTCTGCGGCCTCTGCTACTGTGTTTGTGCTCTTCTCCCCAGCCTCAGTAGCCCAGCCTCAGTAGCCCAGCCTCAGTGGCCCAGCCTCAATGGCCCAGCATGGTGGAGCCTAAGGGCCCGGGCTGGTGGGTGTACAAAACGGCACGCCGCATGCACGTGATATGCACCTGACCGGCTGGGCCTGAGCGGTCGTGGGGCAATGGCCAACGACACACAAGGGCTGTTCAGCAATGGGGTTCCTGTCGGAGAGCAAGCCACACACGGCCATCACGGAGACCATTGAGCGGCTCACCTCGGAGCGCTACGAGGAGGAGGACCTCTCCGAGATTGTCGACCTCATGGAGGTCATCACGCTGAGGCCCGGCGCGGGCCCGACCGAGGCCGCCCGGGCGCTGCGCAAGAAGCTCAAGTACGGCAACCGCCACAAGCAGCTGCGGGCGCTGACGCTGCTGGACGTGCTGGTGCAGAACGGCAACCGGGACCTGGCGGCGCTCTACGGCGACGACATGCTGCTCGAGCGGCTGCGCCAGTGCGCGCTCGACTCCATCACCGACCCCGTCGTCAAGCGCAAGATCCGCACGCTCGCGCTCGTGTGGGCGCAGGAGTGCAAGGACCGCCGCGGCATGGAGGGCCTCGCGACGCTGCACAAGCACCTGCCGCAGCCCAAGAAGGGCGGGCCGTCGCGGGCGCGCGGGCAGTCCATGTCGTCCGAGCCGGCGCCGAAGGCGCCCCAGCGGCGCCGCTCGGCGACAATGTCGTCCGTAGCAAAGCGCGGCAGCGCCCGCAGCAGCTCGGGGCCGTTCAACCTCGAACGAGACCGCCCGAAGATGCTCCAGACCATCGCCGAGGCCAACACGGCGGCGACAAACCTGCAGAACGCACTGCAATTGGTCAACCAGCAGACGGAGCTGTCGACGGAGAACAGGCAGGCGACGCGCTGCTTCAACCAGTGCAAAAAGCTGCGCCGCCAGGTGCTGCGGTACATACAGGTCGTCGAGTCCGAGGACTACATTGGCTCGCTCATCCACGCCAACGAGGAGCTCGTGCGCGGGCTCAAGAAGTACGAGAAGATGTCCAAGGCCGTCGGCGAGGAGTCCGACTCGGAGGACGACTGGGGGGGCACCGATAGAATGCAGCGCGTCTCCTCGAGCTCCGAGAGCGACTACTCCGAGGATGACGAGGAGCATGACCCCGACAACCCGTTTGACGACTCGCACCGCATCGTCGAGCCCGCCGTCTACGACAGGCCGCGCCGCTAATCTTGTATCTCGGAGCTATTTCCGCACTTTTAGAGCCTGCAATGTAGTCCCTCTTCCATTCCTTGGGGGGCTCGGCCCCCCAAACCCCCCTTGGCTGGGGGCTCTGCCCCCAGACCCCCATTGACCAATTGACCGAATACTTTAATTGTTA
>JAKTQJ010000040.1:0-119160 GCA_030558835.1 Blastobotrys illinoisensis | reverse complement strand
ACTTTTGGCATTGACATCGTGAAGAAGTTTTTGGCGCGCAACTCCATGAGCCACATCCTGCGAGCACACCAGCTGTGCCAGGAAGGATATGAAGTACTCTTTGCCTGTGGTTACGGCGTAACGGCGGGGCGGGTGACGGCAAAAAGGCGGGCCATGTGAGACGGCGCATGGGGCGTCGGGAGAAGGCGCCATGGCGGCGGCGAGAGCTGTCAAAAGGCCTTGTGGCACCACCACAAACTCCTTGTGTCAAAATAAAACCTTGACATTTACATTGTCTATAGAATGGCTGCGATGAACATGGGCATCCCCACGGATGCGCAGCCGACGGAGCTGCTGGCGGCACGGTTCTCGGCCTGGCGCAAGGTGATCCGGTCGATAAACGTGTACCTCAAGGAGGTTGCGTGGGTGCAGGACGAAGTCGCGCGGCAGCACGCCCGGCTGGGCCAGGCGGTGAGCTTCCCCTTCTTCGAGGCAGCGCCGCAGCAGCCGCACCACAAGCTCGCCGCCGACTACGACGACGTTGCGGCCATTGGCGCCATGTTCGTGGCGCCGCCGTCGCAGTCGGTGTCGGACCTGCCCGCGACGCTGACGGCGTACCACCGCGCGCAGGCGGCCAATGCGGCCAAGACGGCGCGCGAGCTGTCGCAGCACGTGATCCCGCGCCTCGAGGACCTGCGGCGCGACCTTGTCGTCAAGATCAAGGAGATCAAGTCGCTCGCGGGCGACTTCCGCAACTCGGTGGCGCGCGAGCAGGCGGCGACCGCCAAGGACCTCAAGACGTATAGCGCCGCACTCGATGCGGCGGCGCGCGAGCCGCAGCTGCTCGCGGCGAAGCACGACCCGTTCCTCGCCAAGCAGGCGCTCGACGCGCAGCTCGTGCGGCAGGTTGCTGAGGAGAACTACCTGCTCGAGGCGTACCAGAACCTGCAGAGCTCGGGCCGCGAGCTCGAGCAGGTCGTCGTCCAGGAGGTGCAGCAGGCGCTGGCAGCGTTTGGGCGGCTCATGAGCGCCGAGGGGCGCACTACTTTGGACGCCCTCGCGGCGCCCGTGCTCGGCGGGTTCGTTGCCCAGGCGACGGGCGCCGAGTGGGACGCCTTTGTCGAGCGCGACGGCGGGCGCACGCTCGTGCGCCCCGGCGACCCGCACGCGCGCGCGCGCACGGCGGTCGAGATCCCGTACGCCGGGCGCGACGCGCACGTGGCGCGCTGCATCCGGCAGGGGTACCTCGAGCGGCGCTCAAAGTACCTCAAGTCGTACTCGCGCGCGTGGTACGTGCTGACGCCGAGCTTTTTGCACGAGTTCAAGTCGCCCGACCGCAAGAAGGACCCGCACCCCGTGCTGTCGCTCGCGCTCGGCGAGTGCGCCGTGCGGCTGCACAAGAAAGGCAGCGCCGCACCGGACGCTGCTGCAGCAATGTCTCACAAGTTTGTCTTAACCGCCGCGTCGCGCGCGCAGGGCTCACTGCACAAGGGCCACAACTGGGTCTTCCGCGCCGAGTCACGTGACGCGCTCGACGAGTGGGTCGCCGCGCTCACGGCGGCGACCCGCCTCCCGACCCCGGCACAACGAGCGCGTGCCGTGTTTGACGACAAGCAGCCCGACATCAACAACAACACCCTCTCCGTCATGCAGTCCCCAGTGCCCTCCGACACGTCCGGCGTGACGTCCAATGGCGAGCCCTTTGCCGAGCCCGCGCCAGAGCCCGTCGCTAACACCGCCGCCGAGGCAGAGCGCCCCGCGCGCGGCCGCTTCCCCTCGGACGTGAACCTCGACGACCCGCGCGCGCAGCACTTTGTCGTGCCCGCAGACAAGGACGACGCCTCCGTGCTCAGCTACGACCTCGAGCACGACACGGCCTCCACCTTCCCGGAGGACAAGGGCTTCCGGCCCGTTGACGCCGACATACCCGTCGAGGTCGAGCGCAAGCTCACCATGACCTCCCACAAGGACGAGGACACGGTCGCATCCGGCATTGGCGTCGCCCGCAAGAGCTCCTCCGACGAGGACGTCCGCGAGCAGGTCGCCAAGCGCCGCGGCTCGGTCGCATCGACCTCCTCCCGCGGGCCCCCCTCGCGCAAGGCAACCGGCTCGTACGGCACCCAGGACGACCTCAAGCCGCTCACCCAGGGCGACCAGCCGCTCTTCTTCGCCAATGGCCTCCCGGAAACCACCGGCGGCAAGAACTAGCCCCGTAGCTCCATTAGCCTTTATATTAGCCTTTATGCAGGGCCCACTGTCTCATACCCCGCGGTCTCCCACCGGCCGTAACCGCGCCGCGCGTGGCCCGTGCGCCGTGGTTACACCGTAACAAGCTTTCTTGGGGGGCCAGCCCCCCAAACCCCCCGTGGCTGGGGGGAGACCCCCCAGACCCCCCTCTGTAATTCTCTGGTCTTTTCCATCTAGTAGTGGTAGTCCAATGGCTATGTTGGGCTTCTTGAACGACATAGTCGCAATTTCAAGCGTTGTCTCGATAAATATCCCTCTATAAATTGGGCAATTAGGACATGCCACATGGGCCTATCTACAATTCGCAGCGCCTACTGGTAATATCAAATGTAACAAGCCGCAATTGCGCCTACAAAATTGCACGCGGAAGCATAAGTGCAAATGGGCAAGGCACTCAATGCAGAGGCTAAAGCAAAAGTACTAATTGTAAAGCAAAAGTGCTAAAAATTGTCGGCGACATATCTGTCTGCAGATGCAGTCCATAGTAGGTGACTCTGGCAGATGTATATAAACATGTTGGACGCTTTGATCTCTCCGGCAGTGCTCGTTTGTAACTCGACCCACGTGTTCAATGCCGCTCGGACGCGCCCGTCGTGCTCCGCGCTCAGGCCTTTGAGTATGTCGCCCGAAGCTATCATATCCTCCTTGCTGCGAATTGCCCGCCCAGCTTGGCTGGCCATGATGAATATGGAATTGGACCCGTTGCCCTGTCGCAGATCCTTCTCAATTCCAACCGCATCGTTCTGGAGGATAGCCATATGGACAATCTCCAGTTTTAGCTTTTCCAGCTCGCCACTGCCATTTCCTCCTAGGCAGTAATACTCCAGCATCGTCAGAATGGGCATCATACCAAACGCTCGCTCCCGGATGTCAATGTACTCTGCAAAACTCACTAGCTTCTCCTTTTGGGTCGCACAGAGCTCGTCAAACTGACCACTGAGGAACGTCTTGCTAGCGCTTAGAATGCATTGCGCTTGATGTGGAGGGTACAGACATGTAATAAGCTGCGCAAACACGGAACTCATCCGCTCGGCCTGTCCCTGAGGCGTCCCAGGCGTGCCGTCAAAATGACTGCCCGGGTGGTCAAAAGCTTTGTTACACGCTTTCACGAGTTCACTGGCTGCATCAGTTGTCATTGTTTCTATAATGTCGTCGACATCACATACGACAGTGAACCATGCTGCACTGGCACGGATCGTACGCCCATCGTCAATGCCTGGAAACGCCCCCTCAATGCTCTTGAGATCTTTGACACAAGATCTCTCGAGCTCCGGACCTGAGAGCCACGGTTCTGCCAACCCTTTCCACCGCTGGTGCTCCTCGAATTGCTGCATATACGAGGGAGCTGGCGGGGGATGCTCGGGGAGATGATGGGAAAAATCAGGGATCCTCAACTAATTGGTTAGAACTTCTGGGGTTTTGGAGCTCTACGTACCCGGATACTAGTACCGAATGCCTTTTGGCGGAGCACATGGTCTGCATATCTAAAGTCAATGGGTGCCATCATGAAATGAAGTTTGCGTGACAAAAGACAGGATCGTTGGCCTCCATTAAATAGCCAACTATTTCGTCAAAGAACTAATCATATGATTATAATTCGCTATATCAATTCGCCGAAATTTGACAAAATTCTCACTTTTGCATCACGTACCGGTTGATAGTCGGATACGTGAAACATACCCATATCTGATCGATCATCTACTCAACTGCTATAAAACTCCCCCATTGAGGCAGTTTATCAAAGCCACAATGACTCGCCTCTCTAATGGTTTATCAATTTGAATATACCAAAGATAATATTATGACGAAATCGACCCCGTCACGTTTGGTGTGTTACCCCTACGGTATATATTCGGTACATCTGAATCTTGCACTCAAAAGCACCTACCGGTAGATCAGTCGCCTGTACAAACTTTTTCGAACTAACAGCAGTAGTATGAAAAGTTGTGAACTGCAAAGGTAACTTTCAATTATTGCGGTACCGTATTTTTTTACGGTACCCGGTAGTTATTGGCGGTATATTTCTGCACCATACCGGTAGTACAGTACCCCTCGGATACTTTATTCATTTCTACTTCTTTCGGGTGTCCCGATAATATAAATTTGCCGTATAGCTGTACATAGAATATTAATTGAAGGATGCTAGATAGCCGCCTCGCCGAGTGATCGCTACTGCAGAAATACGTCCAAAAGTGACACCGACATCCGAGGTACACCATTGCATAAAAACGGACCGCGATCTGCAAATAACGTACCCAACGAGAAGAGATTTCAAAGACGAAGACATGGAGCCAGGCTAATTGACAAGCATCTGCTGCCACGTGAATGCCGTGATATTGCAGATTGCCATCGCGCAGCAGTACTATTTGCATGGGAATTTATAGAGAGACTATCGTGGTACCATCGTATTCAATTTCAACCGTTGCTGCATAATTATATAATTCGTCATGCCCAAAATTTACTAACGGTATTGTAAACACAGATATTAAAATCCAGCGATAAGGTGAATTACTGGTGCTTTTCTAATGTACCAATGCTTACTGCCGAGATCCGAGCCCCGTATTAGCCAAAAAATTGATCTGCTCAACTTGCCCCATCGGGCAGCTTATCAAATTTATCTGGATGGAATTTAATCCGCTTGGGGCAATCTATCAAAAATACGCCACGAGCAGCAATATCAATATATCATACCCCTATGACCTAGCCAATCCGCCTCAAATATGCTATAACCAACTCTCTCCAAAGGTTATTGTAGCTTTTTTTTTTCTCCGTGTGCCTGCAATTGAAGATAGTCGCGTCACGGCACAAAGGTTTTCCCTCGGGCTCTCTGCGATGGAGTCACCGAGGAAATCGACATTTGATTGCGCTACCACCTTGGCCTCATATATACATTGTTATGGGTCATAGGTAATTAAACTACGGTAGTCCTCCTCTTCTAGACTCTAATCAAGAAATATCTATCCATCTACCGGTAGGAACAGATAAGGGTTAGGGTTTGAGTTGCAATATTTAAATGTCCATCATATCTGCTGCTGACCGTCGGACCCGGTATCAAATGACATCTTACTTTCCCCAAAGAAAAGGCAAAGCAAGGTTAGCCAGCGCATTATTACCCAGGTATCCTGGCTTTTCAGAGCATTGACTACCGGTGCACCACGAATGTAAATTTATAGAATAAACATCTCCACCGATACTGAATTATTCCGTTAATGAAATATACAGCGAAAAAGTAACATGGAAGCTGGAAGGTTCCTAGAAAGCCAGAAGAAAAGCTTGTGAAAACGAGCACTAGAGAGCACGTGATTCGAACCTCATTTCGGCGCGGTATAAACGCGGCATCTCAGCCCAATTCATCATCCATGTCCACCAGCCAACCTACTCCCTTCCAGAGAAGCGTAATGCCATTAACTAATGGAGCATCTTTTAAATAGTCTCAGGACTCTTCCGACGAAGTCTTCCTCCGTTCCCACAGACCACCACCATTGAACGGAATTACGAAGGAGTCTCCCGAAGCATCAGACGAAAAAATCCTCTCCTTTCTTAGACTCGGCAACCTCGTCTGTTCCTCAATGGGGGTTAAACGGAAGGGCATGCGTGAATATAAAGCTAATTGGGATGGCCTTAGCTCCACGGTATAATTTCCCGTACATATTCAAGGTAATTGTATCGTCAGGAATAGCTGGATTGGATTCCCACACACCGGTTTTGCTCCGGTTTTACTCCGGTTTTAGCTGATGTCTACGATCCGCTTTGCTACACAGGCAACCATCCTTCTATCGATATGAAGTACTGCTACCGCTTATAGACCTGCAAGGCAAATCAGTTCCCAAATGCTATGGCTTTTACGCTATGAAACTACCGGTTCGTTTAAAGATTTGGCACAATTGGCGTGAGGTTCGCGTCATTCTAAGGGAAATGATAATCTAGCTCGCGTGGATCCAAAGTCACTCAAGCAAGATCAAAGGAAGAAGCTTATGGAGAACATTGTGCAAACATTTCGAGAGTTTGAGAAAAGCGTTCTACCATAGAGAGCTTCTAGGGTGTAGGTAGATATACGTCTTTATACAAGATATACAAACAATTAGTCATAGTAGTTGATAATGAGCCGCTCCCGTCGCTTGAGATCCTCCAACTTGAGCAGCGCATTGACCCGCACATTCCAGGCCTTGGCAAACACCTCGTCGCTAAAGCCCTGAGACTTGTCAAACGCAGCCTGTCGCAGCTTAATCTTCTCCTCGGGAGCAAGCGCCAGCACAGTGCCAAACGCAGCAGCCAACTCGCCCTCCTTCTCAAACATGTACCCGTTCTCGCCCTCGTCGACAATGTCGAGCTTAGGACCGCCGGACCGGTGCACAATTGGAATGAGGCCGCCCGCCATGTACTCCACAATGCCCATGCCAAAGTGCTCCTCGATCATGGCGTTGACACCAACCGACGCAGTGGCCATGAGAGCGGCAATCGAGCTCCACGGCGCGTCGAGAATGAAAGTCACGTGGTCGTCATCGGTGAGACCGAGCTCTCGAGCCAGCAGCCGCAGATTGTAGACGTGCTGCGAGTCCAAGTCGTTGCGCACCGAGCCGGCAAATACGAGCTGGGGCTTGTCGCCCTCGCCGTCCCAGGCCTTGACAAAGTCGGCAAACTCGCGCAGCACAAACTCGTGCCGCTTCTCCGGGCGGAACTGCGCAATGTAGAGCACAATTGGCTTGCGCCTGTCCTCCTCCTCCGCAGTGGGGCGCGCAAAGTCCTGGGTCGCCACCGGCGGGTAGACCGTCTTGATGAGGTCGAGCCGCGCAGCAGCGCCCTTCAAAATGGCCCTAATGTGCTGGTTCGTCCAGGTCGAGTTGGTCACTGGCACGAGCGCGTAGCGCGCGGCAAGCGAGTACAGCCACATCATGACCCGCCAGTAGACGCCCTTGGGCGACAGGCACGGCACCCGCTTGAGCATGTCGGGGCCCACGGTGGGGTAGTGTATGTACGCGCAGACAGGGATCTGGAGCAGCCAGTCCACGACCGGGTACGAGAAGGGCAGGCCCGTCGTGTCGACAAACACGTCCGGCACAAGAATGTTGAGCGCCTTGTACGTGAAGACCATGGACCCGAGCGCCTGGCCGAGGATGGTGAACCGCGGCCACGTCTGCGGATCGAGCAGCTGGCGCGACGGAACGTAGATGAACACGACGCGCTTCTTGTCGACGGTGATGCCGAAGCGCGCGTCGACCTTCTCGAGAATGCCGTCCGGGGTGTCGTCGGCGCCGCCCCGGTCATTCTCGCCGACGTAGACGGCGCAAATATTGCGCTCGCTGTTCTCCAGCGTCTGGCGCACGGCGGCCCACAGGACCCGCTCGCCGCCGCCGCCGTTGGCGGCGTACGGGTGCAAAAAGCCGAAAATGACCTTGCGGTTCATCTGCTGGCCCTTGTCATTGTACCGGATGCGGAGGCTGCCCTTCTTCACGTTGGCCCGCAGCTGGCGGAGGCCGTGGAACACGTTGGAGTAGAGGCTGGCGTCGTCGGCGGTCGAAATGACCCGCCGCCGCATGACCCGAATGTCCTTGGCAGTGCTGGGGACGGTGGCGTTGGTGTCCGCGCACTGCTCGAGGTACTCGAGCCAGTCCTTTTCAATTGGTCTACGGAGGGCGTGCCCGAGGCGGGTGACTACGATGCAAAACGCCACGTACGCCACAAGGCCCGACACAATTAGGGCCCCAAGGCCCAGTGCGGCAAGAATCGGGACTGGCAACATTTCCCGTCCTTTTTTACGTCGATTCTCAGTTTATGCACTGGTCGGAAAAAAAATCTTTGTTCTGCGCTTTTCTGTGGCGCTTGTGTGATGAGCGATGGGAGTACCCCTCGTGCGGCTTTACCTCCGCCGCACAAGTCCCCGCCAAGGGCCTGCCCTTAAGCAACTCCCAATGGCCTATTCAAAGACCCTGCTTTTGATCCCAACTGCTGACAGGAGGAGTAAAGAGAATAAGCTGTGGTTTCCAGTACCGCAGTTCATGCAGTATTACAGTACTGTAGTGGTGCATCTCTGGACGATCAATATCGAATTTGATCAAATGAATACAGTTGCGTCGAATTGAACTGCATGTACGCATTCGAACAATGCAGCTTATTGTTCTATAAACACGTATAGATAAGATGCGCCTCATCAATTGCAAGAAGGCTTAACTTTGCTTTAAATTCACCCTATCTCAAGAGATCAGCGACACTGTCTGACGTCGAAACCTTGGGGACATCAAGAGATGCGAATATTTGCCCTCAAGAAATTTGGCCCTTTTACTTGTCGGCATCTTCCCTCTGAGGACAAGGGGGGAGATGATTCTCTTTTAAGTTCAACCTCTAAAGCTCCTAGCGGTATCACTATTATGGTACGTCCATTGCAATGCAATTCGTGTTCTAGAGTGCCTTGAGAATTCATAAAATGTAAAACTTTTGCCTCACCCCGTTTTAGCAACGAGAATTGTGTTCCTCTTGCTTCTAATGTACTACAGTAACCAATACCTGCTCAATACTGAAACTCTATAGATTCAGGCACTGCCTAAATCCTCTCTGCAATCAACTGGTGACAGCTACTGAAATATATGTGGAACAGTAGACTTTTCTGAGCACTGCTATTTCATTGATCGCCAAGGGCCAATCAATTGAGAATGACGCCTTCGTTCAATGGCCCTCCGTAGCTACCAGTTGCACCAAATGGGAGCAATTTGTCGGGATGTCTCACCACACCCTGATTTTCAACGCTGAGAAATCGGAGTCAGACACCTCTTTCACTGTCATATAGCTGAAATTAAGCTTAAAGTTGTTTCATGTGGATATATAGTCCCTAGCCGTGCTTTCTGTTTTTGAAAAATACATCATTTCCAAAATTATACTCTTTCGCGAGACACGGCGAAGGGCCTGCGGCCGAGGCGAGTACCTGTACTACAGTTGTAGACTACCTGCAAAGTAAGCCGCACGACGTATCTAAACCAGCCGCGCGTGCACATGTCCACGAACCTTATCGATGCTCCCCATTATAAAAGCGGGCCATGCCCCGTCAATTTCTTTTCCACTTCTTCATCCTTCCGAGGAATTCATCAATTGAAAGTACAATCCTTCTTTGGCGATATTACCGTACTGCAATAAACTAACATAAAGGCTAGCAATGGACGACATATCGGACCCAAAGTGGTACCAAAAGTGGTTCCGTTTGGGCCACGAAATGACCCTACAAAGCCATACCCCTCCTGATGTGGCCAGTCTCCACAAGAAGCGGGCAGATCTGTTTCAACATCCTGATCCTCGCACACGGTGTTATCCGCGAAAGTACGAAGACGACGAAAAGGAAACGCTGCGACGTGTTTTCGCTGTCCCGCCGCTCCCTGGTGATAAAGGTACTGGACGGGTAAAGATCAAGCTGCTCAAAGAGATTGCACCACCTATGGACGGCGATATTCAGCGAGTTTTTCTCGCTCGTATTATTGAAGCAGATACGCCTTACCTGGATAATGTCAAGGCAACTAAAGTTGCTGTGGAGTTTTTCGATCCTATGATGGTGTTGGGTGATCCACATCCCTCGATATACGCTGATTTGATCTACTCAAACACCGTCACCGCCTATGACGTATTGAGAGATTTGCAGGGCCGGTCTGTCCCCAGGTTTTATGGCTCCTACACCACTACAATTCCTGTCGTGGATTATCCGAATCACGAATGCCGAGAAGTACGCGTCGTACTGCGCGAATATGTCAATGGCACTCCGCTGGAAAAGGTTGATCCGGCCTCGCTTGACAGGAGGCAAAGACAGCGGCTCGTGGCACAGGTTATTGATGCGGAGCAGGCATTTGAAGACAGAGGTGTTTCGATCAACGATTATTATGACACGGAAGCCATCATTCTGGCTGACAACACTAGCATGCGAGTTGTTGTCTGGCTTTTCTACGGCGCAACATTCCGTACTGAAGCCCCCCCAGACGTGTGGCTTGGCGCAACATATGACTGTGGTGGCCCACTGCAGAAATGGTCGAAAGATGTTTACGACTTCGAGATTGCGAAGTACGTGGATTGGAGATGGAAAAAGTGGATGAAGCGAAGGTATGGAGACAAAGGTACTGCTACCAAGACGGGAAACGGAAACCATACGCCGTCGGTTAGCCGTCCCAGTCATGGACGTGTATTCAGCCGATGGAAGAAGTTGTTTCATAAGCGATAGTGATTTAAGTAGATTGTTATGAGAATAATGAGCCGCCACGGAATTGGTTTCTCTTTAACCCCTATATCTGACATTGATCTGTAAGAAGCAGAGCACGTCAGGAATATCTTTGGGTGCCTTAGAGTCCTAGAGTCGGCAGTAACCCTGCCATCACTCGCTAAAGAGTACCAAGAAAGTATTGCTGGTATGACAGTAGCGAAACGAGCGATCTAAATTGAGCGGATGGTCTCGAACAGCTGCAATTCGAGATGGGACAGAAATATGGCCAATAAGGAACTGGTTGAGTCCATTGCGCATCGCCCAGGGGCTTCTCAGGTCCAGAAGGCATCATAAAACCCTTTTCGCCAAATAGCTGTCTCTTGTTAACTTCAACCGAGATTATTACTTAACTGATGTATCATTATTTACCTCCCGGAATTACGGTATCATGCCCTATTTAAACCCACCATATTCCCGTGATGTTCGCCACCACCACCCTGACTATGATGCGTTTTAACCAATTCCTAAATAAAGATCTGGGGCGGTTGAATTTTCGCCGCCGGGGAGGACGACCACCCAGGCTTCCCAGGTGGCGACGGAGGTTTGGTACAGTGAGGCGTATAGAGCGCATCAATGCTGACGCCAGCATCATAAGAGCAGTGCATATGGCAGGCCTCGAAGGTACCATACATACGCCCAATGTTTCGCAGCGTGCCAACCAAGTAGAATTGGAACAGGACGTTAGGCACGTCTTCAGAACGCAGCTCGTTCTTGATCTAGTGGCACATTTGCAATTGATACTGACCGCCACCGGCCACCACGATACATATGAGCTCTGGTATGAAGACGAATACCCATTGCGTAACGGTAGCCGACGTGCAGATGGAGTTGTCATCCTCCGCGTTGATAGAGGTCCCAGGCAAATTGCTCATATATTTGAGTATAAAATCCCTTTTAACATCAGCATTGAAGAGCTCGGAGGCGAGAACTACGAAGGAATTGTTGGGCTTGGAAATAGGAGCAATGCCCTTTACTTCCTCAGCCAGAGCGCTGAATACTCACTCCTCTCTAATTGCGGTCACGTAACCATTAGTGACAGCATAATCACGCTTAAAGTGGATTATACGCCATTCTTGAGATCGCGTAGACACCCAAAAGTCGCAGTTGTCAGGACTACACAGCGTAACGAGCAGCCTCCTGTCATCGGGCCTGACGGGATACCACGAAACACGTCTACCGGCGTTCTTACAGGGCTGGTCCAGGGCATTCAAGCCTGTGGCCATCTTCTGGGCCGGTTGATCAGGGTTCGACCATAAAAGGGCCCCTTATTTCCGCCTTTGCTAGATATGTAAACTTGGCTAGAAATTTCGAATTGCCACTGTTCAGTTCAAGTACGGTATTCTCCTGGCACAGAGCTACAGCCGTTATCACTGCCATTACTTAAATACTGGAATTTGTATTGTTTTCAATGTCAATTTGTGTCGTCCTGAGCCTGGGTAGGCCCAGGGTTACCTCCGCCGCAGGCCCTTCTTAGGCTCAGGGGTAAGTATACGTCTGTGGGGTGCTTTTAGCCGTACACGGCTTTTTCCCCGAGACTCCTTTTGAGTTACGTGCCTCTCGCAGGCCCTGTTTGTCTCCCAACGGCGAAGACATCGTTCAAATTTCTTCCTCCGAGTGGATGTCGGAGTGAGGCGGGGGCGGTTCCTACCGGAACGGCGGTCGGGTGCGGCTGAGAGGAGACTTCAAGATAAATGAAAAACAACTGATAGAAATGAATTGAAGAATTAATAGAATAATACGACTTAAACAAGGACGTTCAAGTTTCCTTCAATAACACGCAAGTGCTGAAGAACGCGGTGGTCATTTATAGACCGGGCTCTCACAGATCCCCGAGAGAGGTCACGTAACAATGAACCCAGAAGCTTATATAAGCTTACATAATATAGATTATGTAATCAAGTGGGACTTCAGGGTAAATTATAAATTTTTATGATAAGTGTAACAAAAGCCTCGCAAGAGATGATTGTTACAGCTCGTTACATTCATTCGTTTTTCCCAAGAGATTGCTGCCGCACACTTTTTTTGCTGGCAGCGAGAGAGTAAAATTGACGGTACATGTAATTCAAAAACCCCGCTTTTGATCCCAACTGCTGACAGACGGAGTAGAGAAAATAAGCTGTGGTTTCCAGTACCGCAGTTCATAGTGTACCTGGTAGATCTCTGAGCGATCAATATCGAATTTGATCGAATTGGGGTCGGATAAGCAAAGGATGGACCCAAGAAATTGCAATGATTCGTCAGTAAGAGTATCCGAACAAAGGAATACAGGAGCGTCGAATTGTACTGCATGTACGCATTCGAACAATGCAGCATATTGTTTTCCGAAGTCTCTCCGCATATAGATAAGATGAGCCTCATCAATTGCAAGAAGGCTTGACTTTGCTTCAAATTCACCCTATCTCAAGAGATCAGCGACACTGTCTGTCGAAACCTTGGGGACATCAAGAGATGCGAGTATTTACCCTCAAGAATTTTGGCCCTTTTACTTGTCGACATTTTCCCTCTCAGAACAAGGGGGAAATGACTCTCTCTTTTAGGTTCAAAGCCATGTCAACCTCTAAAGCTCTTAGCGGTAATATCAGAACTGTTATGCAATGTCCCTTGCAATACAATTCATGTTCTATAGAATGCCTTGACAATTCATAAAATATGAAACTTTGCCCCACCCAGTTTTAGTAACGAGAATTGTGTTCCTCTTCTAATACTACAGTAGCCAAGACCTGCTCAATACTGAAAGGAATTGTGAAGGAGGAGAAAATCCTCTCTGCAATCAATTGAAGACAAGGCATCTACTAAAATATATGTCGAACAATAGACTTTCTGAGCGCTATTAATTCATTGATCGTCAAGGGCCAATCAATTGAGAATGACGCCCTCGTTCAAAGGCCCTCCGTAGCTACCTGTTGCACCAACTGGGAGCAATTGTTGGAATGTCTCACTCCGTTCTCCACACATTGATTTTGGTGCCTCAACGCTGAGAAATCGGATTCAGCCACTTCTTTCACTGTCACATAACTTTATTTTCAAAATTTTACACTGTTGTAAGGCCATTGAGAGTTTCTACGGTTCGCGGGCGCTTGCGTCGCGGCGAAGGTAACAACTGGCTACATGTAGCAAAACTAGGGGGGCCGCGGCTATCCACGGCATTGGTATTTTCTAAGACATATGTTCACGTGACTTAAGCCGCACGATGTGCGGCATATTGAATGCGGCATACCACTAGTCGTCCTCGAGCATGATCTCAATGAGCTCCTTGAGCGGGCCGTACTCCTTCTGGTCGACGAGCTTGAACTCATTGCAAAAGAGCACAAAGTGCTTGAGCGACGTGTTGAGGTGCGCCTGCAGCCCGAGCTCGGTGATCTGGTCAAAGTGGTGGCAGTAAATGTGGGCGTAGACGCGGAAGAGGCGCTTGAGAATGTTCTTGAACACGAGCGTGGCGTTCTTGCCAAAGGGGACGCCAATCTTGGTCGGGAAGTACTGCTCGCTCTCAAAGTACCGCTGGACCCAGTTCATGAGGTTCTCAATGTACTCCGGGGCGCTGACCTTGACGGGCTTTTTGTACTTGGGGTTGGTCGAGTCCTGCCACAGGTACTCGTACTCCTCGGTCGCCTTCATGCGGGGGCACGACTTGGGCGAGCAGAACTCGGTGATCGTGCCGTAGAGCATGTTAATCTGGTTGAAAAAATCTACTACGTGGACCGCGATCCACTCGTTGGTGTCCTCGCCCTCGGGGAGCATGACGGCCTGCTTGAGCGACCCCGATCCCAGGGTCGCCTGCGCGTACTGGCGCAGCATGTGTGCCTGCGTGGAGGCCTGCGGCTTGGGCTTGAACGTCCGCGTCGCCCGCGCGTTCCCGTGGATGCCTAGGCTCTGGAAGAACGACATGACTGTGTGTTAGTAGGAAAAGGAGGCAATAAATATGACGGGTTAAATAATGGCTGTAGTTGAAACACTCGTACGTAGGGGCAATAAACAAACACGATCGATTACAGCCGTGCATGTCGGCCCTGGCTTAGTCAGCGCTGAATCAGCGGAAACCTGACACTCCCCAAACGGGCCGACACCCCCCAAACGGGCCGGTTCTCGGCTTTTGAAATCGCCTTGGTCTAGTCCAGCAATTCCCTTAAAAACAAGGAGATGCTCGCTATTGGTAGTCAGTCGCTATAGTAAAGTGGCGCAAACAAGTTATTTTGCACATTTAGATGATATATGATATATAGATGGTATATAGATAAAGTGCGTAGTGAGTGAGATTGTGGAGGACGACATGCCAATATTAGTCATGACGCAATACCGACATGGCAATTGCGTGATAGAGGCATATAACGCGGATATGCTGAAAAAAAATTGGCTTGATTTGTGGATCTTCACCTTATACAAGTGTAATGAGCGAAGGCCCAGACAACTCTGTGAGTCGCAAGGCCAAGGACATCGCGGCCGGGTTCTTTGGCGGGGCGGTACAGGTGCTCGTCGGCCAGCCCTTTGACCTTGTCAAGGTCAGAATCCAGGCCGGCCAGTACAAAACACCGGTCGAGGCCTTAACACAGACGCTCAAGAACGAAGGGGTGCTTGCCTTCTACAAGGGCACCGCTGCTCCGCTAATCGGAGTCGGCGCGTGCGTGTCGGTGCAGTTCTACGCCTTCCTCGAGGCCAAGCGCCAGATCCTCCAGGCATTCAAGCAGACCCAGCTGACGTTCCCACAGATTTACCTGTGCGGTGCGTTTGCCGGTATCGCCAACACCGTGGTCTCGTCCCCGGTGGAGCAATTACGAATCATCCTCCAGACCCAAAAAGACGGTAAGTACAAGGGTCCCGTCGACGCAGCCAGACAAGTATTCCGGTCTCATGGATTGTTCCGAGGCCTTTACCGAGGCTTCAATGTCACTATGCTTCGAGAGGCTCAGGCTTACGGCGTGTGGTTCTTTACCTACGAGTACCTCATGTCTCTTGAACCCCGCCGGGAGGACGTTCCAGCATGGAAGCTCATGGTTTATGGTGCCATTGCCGGAGAGGCCCTGTGGCTTGCGTCCTACCCGATCGACGTGATCAAGTCCAAGGTGCAGTCAGACTCGTTTGAGCGTCCTCAGTACGCTTCGGCACGAGACGCATTGCGAAAGACCTGGGTGTCTAGTGGGGCAATTGGACTTTGGCGAGGTCTGGCCCCGACACTGCTTCGAGCCATACCTGCGTCGGCCAGTACCTTTGCTTCGGTAGAACTAGCCCTTCGAGTCCTGGGTTAGACAAGAAAAGGTCGGAAACGCCTTGTCTTCCAGCCATTGCAGCTGGTATGACCAACGGGTTTGGTTAAGATTGCTGTCATGAAAAGTTATAAAAGCAGACAGCCATCCTATAGATAGAACTATACCATGATGCTGTACTATGTATCATTCCTTTTGTTGATTGCGTTGACCTCGGGTACGTTGATCTCGAGTACATGCACTCCAGGGGCACAGACTACAGTCGGCGTGCAGACCGTTGGTACTGCCGGTATAGTAGCAGCCCCCGAAGAGACTGGCTCTCCTGTTGGCGTAGTTGCAGAGTCTACACAGGCTACCAATGAACCAAAAACAACTGAACAGGCTACGAATGGGGAGGGGGGTACTGGAGAAGCGACAGGTACAGCCACTGGCCAAACTGTGAAAACTGTTACTGAAGTTGCTACATTAATTTCTATTAGAACTTCTACTAGAATAGGTAGTGGTCCGGTTGAGGGCAGTGGTACAGAAACTAGTGGCGCTACAGAAACTGGTGGTGCTACAGAAACTGGTGGTGCTACAGAAACTGGTGGTGCTACAGAAACTGGTGGCGCTACAGAAACTAGTGGTGCTACAGAAACTGGTGGTGCTACAGAAACTAGTGCTGGTACGGCCCCAATCGAGCCATCCGAATCAGCAGTTGCTACGGGTGGTGCAGCGTTTACAAACGGCCATGGTATCGCAGCCATTGCTGCCGCTGCAGCCGGTCTTGTTCTTATCTAGTCTATATATAACCAATTAACAAGCTTTATTTCTAGGATGCACTATCAGTGAATAAGTGGGGACAAATCTACATTGTAGAGCAAGACTGAGCTCCAATCTCTGTTATTAGACCGCATAATTAGCCAATTCGGTAATGCCGGAATGAGACATGAGGTGCCTAATCTCATAAAGAATACACACGTACGTAGTACACAATCAGCTGTACCAAAATACATGGAACATGTACCATCGAAATACCGTAACGTGTCAATACATACCAACCGGTAGAAATATGGGTATGCACAGGGCTGCGACAATACACAGGGGTGGGTACGATAACCAATCACGGCGGAACGTTTCGCCGTTACGCTCGCTGCATGCGCATGCACGTCCGTGTACCAAGCCGTTGGCCAGAGCGGCGTACGTACATCTCAGCACCCGTTGGTACTTGTCAGACCACCCACATGCCGGCTGCATCATCAGATAAATCGAGTTATTCCGGCCGATGACTTGGCTCCCTCCAAGCCGTAGACTATCTCCTATTGCGGGCGCACCAGCGGCGATACCAGGGGCCGACGATACCAGGGGGCCGCTTTCCAGGGCGAACCAATTGCGCACCTCGCTTCAATGGTAAACGTGCGTCAGATCATGTAGCTGTAAGCCAATGACATATGACGTTATGCGGTACTATATCCCAAAGGCCCCGAAGGCACAGCTCCAAAGGAAGAGAGAGCACCAAGGACCTGCAGAACCAAGAGGCATTGGAGGCATTGACCAAGAGATCACTACTATAATAATAGATTCGCACGAAATATATCACTGAGAAACATTGCCATTGTAGAAACAGAACGAATTAAGCAGGGTGTAGCGTATGCCGGTAGATAAGGTGGCCGGAAAAATGCAAACACAAAACACTTTTTTTGTTCCTTTGGTATATCCTTCACTTGTAACACCAACCGCCAGCCCTTTTTTACAGAACATGGAACAGGAGAAGGACTCTCAACACTCGAAGCTGGCAACAGCACTGAGTTCGCTGGGGTCCTTTAACAAACGACCGCCCTCCGATACCCCCCTCATGTCCTACACCGGGTCCCCTTCCAGCGGGCAGCACTCCAATGGCTCCAGCGGTCGCAACTCGCCTCGGTCCAACACAGGCTCGAGTCCGATCCCGCCACTGACGCTTCCGCAGCGCCGCGCCACGACGCTCGATGTCCCGGGGCTCACCCGGTCGAAAGTGTCCCCCGACGGCAAGATCGCGGCGACCGACATTGAGTCCAAGCTCGTCATCGTCATGGTCGGCCTGCCTGCCCGGGGCAAGTCGTACGTGACCAAGAAGCTGTGCCGGTACCTCAACTGGCAGCAGCACGGGGCCAAGATCTTCAACGTTGGCAACACGCGGCGAAAAGCCGACAAGAACGTTGGCCCCGCGAACCGCCCGCTGCCGGACAGCCCGCACCCGCTGAACGCCAAGTCCAACGAGGAGCAGCTCAAGCAGGCGCAGATCGAGGCCCAGGCGCTCGAGGACGAGCTCAATGGCGCGCCGCCGTCGAGCGAGAACACGAGCGACGACGAGTCTCCGGGCGGGTCCAAGGTGCTCAAGAACACCAAGGAGCCCGTAGAAGAAGAGGAAAACGCCACATCTCATGCGGCAGATTTCTTCTCGCCCGACAACCAAAAAACGTTTGAGCTGCGGGAAAAGTGGGCGATGGACACGCTCGACGAGCTGCTCGACTACATTCTGTACGAGAACGGCTCGGTCGGCATTCTCGACGCCACCAACACAACCATTGCGCGCCGGCAGAAGGTTATCCGGCGCATTCGCGAGCGGACCAACGGCCGGCTCAAGGTGCTCTTCCTCGAGTCGATATGCACAAAGTCCGACATCATCGACGCCAACATCCGGCTCAAGCTGTCGGGGCCCGACTACAAGCACATGGACCGCGAAGTCGCGCTCAAGGACTTTGTCGCGCGGCTGCACAACTACGAAAAGGCGTACGAGACCATTGGCGCCGAGGAGGAGCGCGAGGAGGAGATGCAGTACATCAAGATGATCGATGTCGGCCGCAAAGTCGTGTGCTACAACATCCAGGGATTCCTCTCGGGCCAGGCCGTGTTTTTCCTGCTCAACTTCAACCTTGCCGAGCGGCAGATCTGGATCACGCGCCACGGCGAGAGCGTCGACAACGCTGCCGGCAGAATTGGCGGCGACGCGCCGCTGACCCCGCGGGGCGAGAAGTTCGCCAAAGCGCTGGCGCGGTTCATGGACTTTCAAAAGTCCGAGTTCCGCCGCAAGCAGCTCGAGAGCTTCAGCGACAAGGTGCGCATCCTCCAGAAACAGGGCTCGGAGCCCTCAACGCCGCTCAACGAGCCCGAGGAGCCCTCGTTCTGCGTGTGGACCTCCATGCTCCAGCGGTCCGTGCAGACGGCAGAGCACTTCAACGAAAGCTACTTTGACATCAAGGAGATGCGCATGCTCAACGAGCTCGGCGCCGGCGTCTGCGACGGCATGACGTACGCCGA
The DNA here is from genome assembly GCA_030558835.1 of Blastobotrys illinoisensis. Lineage (NCBI taxonomy): Eukaryota > Fungi > Ascomycota > Dipodascomycetes > Dipodascales > Trichomonascaceae > Blastobotrys > Blastobotrys illinoisensis. Next base: position 100,227 of record JAKTQJ010000040.1, on the reverse strand, counting down.
AATCTCGGAGAAGCACCCGAACGAGTACGCCGCGCGAATCGCTGACAAGATCCGGTACCGGTACCCGGGCATTGGCGGCGAGTCGTACCTCGACGTGATCAACCGGTTACGGCCTGTCATTGTCGAGATGGAGCGCATGCAGGACAATGCGCTCATCATCGCGCACCGTGTCGTGTGCCGCGTCCTGCTCGCCTACTTTATGAACCTCGGGCGAGACTCGATCGGCGACCTCGACATTCCGCTCCACACGCTCTACGTGCTCGAGCCAAAGCCCTACGGCGTCGACTGGGCCGTCTACGAGTACAACGAGGAGAGCGACTGGTTCTACCGCGTGCCTAAGGAGACGATCCGCAAGCAGATTGAGGAGCTCCAGGTCCACGGCAACCGCGCCCGCTCCAACTCCAAGCCGCCCAAGATTGGCTCTGGCGGCGGCCTCGGCGCCGCCAAGGACCGCCACTACAGCGTGGTCCCCACCGCACCCGATGTGGCTGCCCTCGAGAAGGAGAAGGAGCTGCTCGAGCGCATGTACAACACAGCCATCAACTCCTCCGCGCCTATTAGACCCCCGCCGGACGGCAAACGCGGCCGCCCGCCCCAGGCCTTGGACCAGATCCTCAACCGCAAGTAGCCCCCGATTATTTATTATTCCGCCAAGCAGGCACTGCCGCCCAGACCTCCTCTTAATGTCTCAATGCTTAGAAAGGACTACCAATTGGTAATTGGTAACTGCATGTAATTTTTGTCATATTAATCTGTGAAAAGCAAACAAGCAGTGTGTTAAAAGCCCAGCCCTCGAGCTCCCGTAGCCAGAGCCCCTCTTCCACAGGTCTTGTTACTATTTTACCTCAATTGCCTCCGTAATGCCTCCGTAATGGCTGTTGCAGAAGCTTTGTTACGTTGTAACAAAACTCCCAACGGGGTAACCGATAAGTTCAGAAGATACTTCCAGTTACAGCGTAACAAGCAATCCATCGGAGTGGTAGCGGGGACTGCTAGAGCACGGGGGTCTGGGGGCTGGCCCCCAGCTCAGGGGGGTTTGGGGGGCTAGCCCCCCAATTTGCCTCAGGTCTCCTTGTATCACTCGTTCAATGGCAGAAAAGTGTTGTTCAGCTGGATTGTGGTGTGTCGTTTTGTTTTGGTGATCGGAGCGCACCACTAATCGCGGACCTAAATACCCGGAATGATAGCCAGACTGGGGATAGCTCGACCATTTGTAAAGCCGCTAGGCGCAGTTCGCCTTGCGCGGACCGTCAAAACCTCTACGGTTGACTGGAAGCCGATTCGATCCAGCAAGGGCACGGACGACGGCGGTAGCACGGCAGGCAAGAAATTTTTCCTCGGCCTGCTGGTTCTCATGCCAATTATCTCGTTCGGGCTCGGCACCTGGCAGGTGAGGCGGCTCAAGTGGAAGAACAACCTCATTGCCGAGGCTGAGTACCGCCTGTCGCTGCCGCCGCTGCCTCTACCGCCGCAGATCAACCCGGCAGTCGTAAACACGGGCGAGTTTGAGTACCGGCGTGTAACAGCCACTGGTAAATTCCGCCACGATGAGGAGATGCTCATTGGTCCGCGGATGCGGGAGGGTAAAGAGGGATTCTTTGTGGTGACGCCGCTGGAGCGCAAGGACGGGTCGAAACTGCTCATTTTCCGCGGGTGGATCTCGAAATCTCACAAGGAACAGGGATCGAGACCCCAGGGCCTGCCACAGGGCGAGGTTACGATTGAGTGCTTGCTGAGAAAGACGCCGGAGAAGAACATGTTTACGCCGGAAGACAGCCCTGAGAAGAAGATGTACCACTTTATGAGTATCGATACCATGGCCGAGAACACCCATTCGCAGCCTATTTACATCCAGGAGCTGTTGAATTATGAGCATGGCGGGTATGAGTTGATGGAGGAGCAGATGGAGCTCAGGGGGATCCCGCTTGGCACGCCGGGCAAAATTGACATTCGAAACAGCCACTTCCAGTACATTCTGACGTGGTACGGTCTCTGCGCATTTACCACTGTCATGCTGTTTAAGCTGCTTCGCCAGGGACGTTCGCCCAACTCTGCATTGGCCAAGAAACTCCAGCATGCCAGAGACTTGGACCGTTAGTCTATATAGGACTTGTAAATATCACGCTTCGTTTTTCTGTATTCCTTTGCGTAGCAAGTGGCTATTATGCCAAGAGTATATGCTGCCTTTATATGTATTTCGAGGTTCTATTCGGTCAAGTGCATGGTAGTTTTGTGTGGCTAATTGGCGTAAACAATGCCGATAGAAGTCACCCACGAGTGGATGTTGCCAAAAAGACCGTGAATGTAGTACCCCTGCGGAGGAATGAGCTCGTGGGGAGATCCGCCCTTGGAATTGCCAAACACCGGCGACCGCTGGTAGTTGGTAATCACCTGAATGCCATCAAGCCATGCGCCCGTCCTGACAAAGAATCCAACGAGCTGCTCGCCCTCTCGGAACATTACATCGTTGGGCTTCCCGCCCCTCTTACCAAAGAGTAGCGACTCTCCAGGAGAGAACAAAAACTCGACACCATCGACAGCCCGCCCGGCATGGATACGGACACCAGCAAGCCGGGGCTGCCGCGTAGGGAATTGCACTACCTTCTCCTCGCCTTGGTTGCTGCCCAGCTTGTTGCTCCGGTAGGCCATCATTCCTCCAAGCTGCATTCTGCCATTCTGCATCAGCTTTTCAAAGTCCTCTACCTCTACCTTCTCCTCGCCGATAGACAAAATGACTAGCTTAATCGGCTTGTCTCGCTGGTCCGCCGACACTCGCTGCTTAATCTCATCCACTGTCAAGAGAACCTCCTTCTGCGGCTCGTCAACGTACTCAATATGCTGCTGGTGCTTCCCACCAGCATGGATCTCTATCAAGAAAATGCCAAGCGACCCCTTGACCACTGCACCGTACTCAACGGGGTATATGTTCGGGTTCGACGAGTTGCGAGCGCTGATGAGCGGAAGAGGGTCTTCGGGCAGCTTGAAATTCGGGTGGTATCTAAACCGGTCGGCATCAAGCCTGTGCCAGGTGCACTCGTCCTTAGGAAGACACAACCTCTTGCCGGGCTTCTTTGTTCTAGTCGAATACTTGGGCTCGGTGATCACAAACGACCGGTTCCACACGACGTAATCACGCAGCATAACCCCGTTCGGCTGGTGAGGGCACCCCAGAGAGTGGCCAATCTCGTGCATAAACGCACCCATGCCTATATTGCAGTTTTCCCACGTAGACCCCGACTGGTTAGAGTCATTGGCCACCTCCTTCGTGTCGGTAGGAGTGTCGTCCATGAATGCCGGCACAACCTCTTCGATGCACGACGGCCACGTGTATATCGCATGCCCTCCAAAAATGCCCAGTTGGATGTTGCCATTGCCGCCTCCCAAAGCAGCATGCCCCAGAATGAGCTTTGCCTTGGGGTCCCAGTGCGCATCTACAAAGATGACGGCAGCATGCACTCGCTGGCCAGTAGTGAACGGCCCACCGTACTTGCGCAGCGCATCAAGCGCAATTGCAAAGAGCTCGTTCTTCTTCTTGGCGTTTGAGTTCTGCTGCGCAAAGTCTGGATTGCGAATTTCCGCAACCGTCCTCTCAGACCGCACAATATGTACCTTGGCAGTAGACCGCAGCAGATCGTCCCGGTTCGAGAGGGTGTCCTTGGTCCACTCCTCGTGCAGTCTAAAAGTACGGTGCCCAAACTTGTTGCGGTACATTTGCTCATTGGTGAATGCAGACATGAGGTAGCCAGCCATGCGCATCTTTTTGATGGCCAGATCGAGGCTGTTGCCCTCCTTGTCCCGCTTGTACTTTGGCGAGTCGAACTTGCCTTCCGAGTCTTTGCCCAGCAAAAGACACAGGTGGATCGGCGGGTTCTGGAGCAGTGGCACGTAGTTAATTGACAATTCCGCAGAAAAGTTGGACATGTTCCAGTGCGGGGGGACCTCGAAGACAAACTTGAGATTGTTTACCCCTGGTTCGAGATGCACCAGGGCTTTGAACATACCGTCCACGACGGGGAACCTCTGGGATGGGAAGGAGTCAATGTGATGGTAGACAAGGACGGATGACTCGTACTGCTGGCCTTCATTTTTGACGTCTGGGCCGGCGGATCCGTGGAGGATGAAGACTCTCTCGTGGACCGTGTCGCCGTTGGCAATGTTGAAAAACTTGAAGTTGGGCATGAATGGCCGTGATCCGTAGTTCACCGCTGGCGGAGGAGTGCTTTCGGATTGAGAATGGAACTTGTGGAAGAACGACATGGCTGGTACTTGAAAGGTTAAGCTTCAGGGTGTCCCCAACTCCGAGGCGGAGCCCGTTTTAACCTAAAACATGCCTCAACTTTATCAGCGGTCTCCAATCGATTTTCGGTGCTGGAAAATATCACATATTAACAAATAGTACGCAATGCCTGTGATAGAAAGAGATATATATTCGAATATTCGGATTGTTTTGTTCACTGGCGCATTATAACAGATATAGATGAGACATTTGTGCGGCGGATCTGGCATTGACGTTGGGTCGTCGGCAGCCGTACGGGGACAGTTGATCGATCGATTGCGACAAAGATGCTGGGTACGCTCCCTAGTGAGATACTCGCACAGGTATTCTACTATGCGATTGAGAGCGAAGATCTTCCTAGCATATGCCTGACCTGCAAGCGGTTTTACGATATTGCATTCAGACTGACCAAATACCGGTTCAGCTGCTACTTGGATTCTTTCCGGCCCAAGCGGTTCTGGAATTCATACCACTCTATACCAATTGAAAACGGTGGTGAATTCATTAGCGATGTTGAGCAAAGCTATGCCAAAGATATCCGAGAGCTGGATATAGAGATTCAAGACTACGACACGCATTTTGAAGAGGAGCGGCTGTTGCAGTACCTGACGACCCTGAGCGGTCTTGCGAGGTTGAGCGTAAAAGCGCAAGACGATGCCGTGCCCTACTTGGAGCAGTTTTTGAAGCACGTTAATCCGTATGTGCGGACCACGCTTAATATTGTCGTACGCCCTTGGGGAGACGAGGACCCAGTAAGAGTCCACGAGGTGAGCGGGCTTGGCTCGCATATCACAATTGGCATTGAGGCCTACCTCTACAGGAGACGGCTCACGAGTCCACCCGCGGGTTTTTTGGCGGCGCATTTGAAAAGCCTTGCAGTCTTGCTGGCAGACGAATGCACTCCCTCCGAGCTCACGCAGTACTTTAAACCCCTTGTTGCGGTCGAGTACATGACGCTCCAAGGAACGAACATCGTTGACGATGCGCATACGGTTCAGCTTCCTCCTAATCTCAAGACGTTGAAAATAGAATCGATGGAGGCCTTTTCTCAGCGGGTGTGCTTTGAGGGCAAGTCCCTAGACACGCTCGTCTGCTTCAATGTCGAGCGCATGCCGACGTTCACCAACCGCATAAAGATGCTCATTCTGAGTCTAATTTGCCCCTTTGAGTCAACTTCCTCCGAGGTCTACGGCGTTTCGGACGCGACAGAGGAAATCATGATATCCGCAAGCACCCACTGCTGGTACCTAAAGTCTCTGCGCGAGCTCATACGCAAGGCGCCGGGCAAAGTGTACCTATCTTGTTCCGAAACGGACCCATTGAGGGCATACCCCGCCTATCTCCGCGAAGCCACGAGCTCCCGCCTGACTGAGCTCTTAATCGATATCCCCATTGTCAAGGGCCTAGCCATGGCAGACTTTTTGGCACGGTTCACAGCGCGCATGACGCAACTGGAAAAGCTCACAGTGAGATCGCCCGTGGCCGGCTACAGACCACAGGAAACCAATTGGACCTACCGTGGGTACATTTTCGGCCGCTGGGCTCTCGATCCGCAGGAGCCCCGCCAATGGGAACTGCACATTGACCTTTCTGTCCTCAGGCAATTCGCACAAGCCGGCATTGACGTTGCCGTCGACACCGAAGCCGGCGTCATGGACGACGGCATCGAGCAGTACAACCACGAATGCTTTGCCCCGCACATTTTCGACCTTTAGACACTCCTAAACTACTAGCCCCCAGGCCCCCGTAACCTCCTCAGAGCACTTGGGGGGCGCTGCCCCCCAAACCCCCCGTAGCTGGGGGCCAGCCCCCAGACCCCCGCCAAATCTCTTGAATTGACAATCCATCATCTTGATCCTGCTGCGTATACTATTGCCAAGTTATATAACCCCCGTTTACAAAATATGAGTTATACTACATGTACTGTAATTGGAGTAGGAATGGTGCTTCCGACAGCAAGAATGCGCAACTGCCGTCTTTTACTGTTTTTAATGCATACTGTGATGATTGTTAGGGCAGTTGTCGCTTTTGTTACGGCTGTAACGGGAGGAGTGCGATGATTGTAACGGGGGGTCTGGGGGGTTTCTCCCCAGCTACGGGGGTTTGGGGGCTGGCCCCCAAGAACTCCAGGCCAAGCGGTAATGGGGCAGAGAATTATGATTGAACCAGCAATAGTCAATTGCCGACTTTGACTGCTTATTTGTGCATAGTATGTCTGTAACGGTTAGTAGCTGGCGGGTGTAACGGGGGTCTGGGGGGTTTCCCCCCACGGGGTTTGCGTTAAGTTGTTGGGATAGTTGTTACAGCGTAACAAACGACACAGCCAGGTGGAGATTGATCTACAACACGCCCTACTCCAGCATACCCAGCTAATCACAATGCCACTGCCTTCGCATACGGGGGTCTGGGGGCTGGCCCCCAGCTCTGGGGGGTTTGGGGGGCTAGCCCCCCAAGTCTGCTGGCTGCCCCGGGGTTGGGCGTAGCCGCGGCTGGTTACGGGGTAATTAAAGGGGCGGTCCCAAAAGGCCACGCGTTTTTTTCCTCCACGCCATTCACTCCACCACGACAGCCAAGGCGACACGCAAGGCGAAATACAAGGCGAAGAGGACACAGGAGGAATTGAGAATGGCGCAATACGGTCAGGGATACCCAGAGGCGCCTGCCCACGGCCACTCGAAGCGGCGGGCGTACCCACAGGCGCAGTACAACTTCAATGCGCCGGCGCCGGCGCCAGTAGCGCCGGCGTACCCAGGCATGCCGCAAGCGCCGGCGGCGGAGGGCGTTTTCACGCCAGCGGGGGCGCCGCAGGCTGTAGCGGCGCCTGGTTACGGCGCGGACCAGCTCGCGGGGCAGTTTAGCGGGCTCGGCGTGGGCGATCCGCGGGCTGCGACGCCCTACGGCACCGCTACGCCGCCGGCGGGCGACGCGCCGCAGCTGCCGCTCAACCAGCTGTACAACATTGACCTGCTGCAGTCGCTGCCGGCGCCAATTGGCGACCTGGACCTGCCGCCGCCGCCGATTGTGCTGCCGGCGGAGGCGTCGGTGTCGCGCAACAACGCCAACGCCAACGCGCCGTCGAACTACGCGCGGTCGACGCTCAATGTCGTGCCGCGGTCGAGCGCGCTGCTCAAGAAGAGCAAGCTGCCGTTTGCGCTCTCGATCCACCCGTACAACGCGCTCGTCAACGCCAACGAGCCCGTGCCGGTCGTGGCGGACACTGTCATTTGCCGGTGCAGGCGCTGCCGGTGCTACATCAACCCGTTTGTCACGTTTCTGGAGCAGTCGCACCGGTGGAAGTGCAACATGTGCGGGCTGACCAACGAGGTGCCGACGCAGTTTGACTGGGACCCCATCAAAAACGAGCAGCAGAACCGTTACGCGCGTAACGAGATTAACTACGGCGTAACCGAGTTTGTTGCGCCGCCCGAGTACATGGTGCGCCCGCCGCAGCCGCCGGTGTACGTGTTTGTCATTGACTGCAGCGTCAATGCGGTACAGAACGGCCTGCTGGCGACGGCGGCGCGTACGATCAAGGACTCGCTGGACAAGCTGCCCAACAAGGACGGGCGCACCCGTGTCGGGTTCATTGCCGTCGACTCTGCGCTGCACTACTTTTCGATCCCGCTTCCGGGATCGCAGCGCACTGAGGCTTCGCTGCTCGTAGTCTCTGATCTCGAGGACCCCTTCCTTCCGCTGCCACACAGCCTGCTGGTGAATCTGACTGAGTGCCGCGAATCGGTCGAAGGGCTCCTCGACAGCATGGGCGACATGTTCGCCAACAATGTCAACTCGGGCAGCGCCATTGGGTCCGCATTGGTGGCGGCCAACAAGCTCATTGGGTCGATTGGCGGCAAGATTGTGTGCCTCACTGCGAGCATGCCGAACCTCGGGGTTGCCAAGCTCGAGATGCGCGACGACCGCAAGCTTGCCGGGACTTCAAAAGAGCACACGCTGCTGCAGACGGCCAACAGCTTCTACAAGAGCTTTGCCGTCGAGTGCAACAAGTCGCAGGTCACGGTGGACATGTTCCTCTTCTCGTCGGTGTACCAGGACGTTGCGTCGCTGAGCAACCTGCCGCGGTTCACGGGCGGCCAGACGCACTTTTACCCCGGGTGGTCGGCGTCGCGCCCCGAGGACGCGTACAAGTTCGCGCACGAGCTCTCGGAGCACCTGTCGATGGAGATCAGCATGGAGGCCGTGCTGCGGGTGCGGGCCTCGACGGGCCTGCGGATGAACACGTACTACGGCAACTTCTTCAACCGGTCCTCGGACCTGTGCTCGTTCCCGACCTTCCCGCGCGACCAGTCGTATGTCATTGAGTGCGCCATTGAGGAGACCATCACCAAGCCGTGGGTGTGCCTCCAGGCGGCCATTTTGCACACGACGTGCGACGGCGAGCGCCGCATCCGCGTCATCAACGTGGCGCTGCCGACGAGCCCGAACCTGACGGACATATACGCGTCGGCGGACCAGCTTGCCATTGTGCAGTACTATGCGCACAAGGCGTACGAGAAGACGCTCTCCTCGGGCATCCAGGACGCGCACGACATGGTTCTGGCGCGGCTCACCGACATTCTGCAGACGTACAAGAAGGAGCTCATGACGACCAATGTTGGTGCTTCGGCGCCGCTGCAGCTGTGCGCCAACCTGCGCATGCTGCCGCTGCTTGTCAACGCGCTGCTCAAGCACGTTGCGCTACGAAAGTCGGCCCAGATCCCCTCGGACCTGCGGTCCGCCGCGCTGGCGCTGCTGACGACCATGCCTTTGAAGCAGCTCATCAAGTACATCCACCCAGACCTGTACGCACTGCATGAGATGAGCGATGAGGACGGGCTTGTTGATGGCGAGACGGGCGAGATTCGAATGCCGCCCAAGCTCAACCTCAGCGCCGAGCGCATCTCGTCCTACGGCCTGTACCTGATTAACGACGGCGAGGTGCAGTTCCTGTGGGTGGGCAGAGATGCGGTGCCTCAGCTGCTCGAGGATGCGTTTGGCGTTTCGTCTCTGGCCGACGTCAAGGGCGGCAAGACGGAGCTGCCGGAGCTCGAGGGTGTCTCGCTCAACGAGCGAATACGCGCCATCATTGGCAAGAACAGAGAGCGCAAGGACTCGATCACCTGGCCGTCGCTCTTTGTCATTAAGGAGGACGGCGACCCCGCGCTGCGCCTGTGGGCGTCGACCTTCCTCATTGAGGACCGTACCGACCAGGCCATGGCCTACTCCCAGTTCCTCACCACGCTGAGAGATAAAATCAACAGCTAAATGTACACAGTTTAATAGATGTTTGGACCGTTACAGCCAGCCCCCAATTGGTACACACAGTTTAACAGATGTTTAGACCGGGGCTACGTGATTGTCTATAACGGAAAGAAATTGCACCAATGGCTACGATTGCACCCATTTCTGTTGGTTCCTAATGACGGGGGTCTGGGGGCTGGCCCCCTGCTCAGGGGGTTTGGGGGCTAGCCCCCAATTGGTACAGGTTACACAGTTTGGACCGGAGATACGTGATTGTCTATAATATAACAAGAAATTGCACCAATGGCCACGATTGCATTACTGTTGGTTCCTTATGACGGGGGTCTGGGGGCTGGCCCCCAGCTTAGGGGGTTTGGGGGCTAGCCCCCAATTGATACAGGTTACACAGTTTGACAGATGTTTAGACCGGATAACGTTACAGCGTTGGGAGGTTTGTTACAGTGTAACAGGACACACCATACACTACAGTCGATTTGGCCCCCTGCTCAGCGGGTTTGGACCCCCAATTGGTGCGTACTTACACAGTTTGACAGATGTTTGGACCGGAGATACGTGATTGTCTATAATATAACAAGAAATTGCACCAATGGCTACGATTGCACCCATGCCACTACCACGGCAGTGTTGGTTCCTGATGACGGGGGTCCAGCTCAGGGACAACCTAGACACTCTTTAACCTTGATATGGGCCAGGTTTATTCCACTGAGAAAGATCCCTCGACGATACTGTACATGTGTTATACCAGTAATAATAGTTTAATTCATAACTGTAGGGCAGTGAGCTATTTTTTAATCAGCCACCTCTGCTGTAATTAAGCTGTCTGGCAGACTCAACAATCCAAGTTTGGTAGATTTTTGAGTTACCATGCCTCACAAAAGAGGAAAATACGGGTTCTGCTTACGCCTTCGTTGACTTCATTCAAGCTCTTCGCTCTGGTTTCGAAGGCGCACGATTGATCCGTTGTTGAACATAGTACCCTATTTCCTGCATGACGGTGGACATGGATGCGTTTGAACTAAGCCCTGATGAGCAATCCTCTAACCGAATACAAGTAATCCCTGGATGCAGCTTTTTTACGGAGAGTCGAGCACCTGCGCTTCCTGCGCCGGCCGATGTCAGAGCAGTCAACAAGAACCTAGATAGCTACTTGTGCACATTCCGTCGTCCGCCACCAGTTTTTTTCCCGTCACTAGGGCTTCTCGTTAAGTACGGAGCTAAGGTAACTATCGGTGAGGCTCAGACACAAATGATGGTCTATCACGCTTTGCAAGGCAAAGTCCCCATTCCTGAGGTTTTTGGCTGGGCGGAAGATGGGGGCCAGGGCTTTATCTACATGGCAGCCATTGAAGGCGATGCCTTGCAGGAAAGATGGGATGATATGACTGAAGATGAGAGGATAGCTGTTTGTGGGGAACTGAGGTACATGGTGAATGCATGGAGGAGCTTGGAGCAGGGCAAACATGAAAGCTTTATTGGTGAGTCCCTTTGAATACACGAGGCATGGAGATCTAACTAGTAATAGGAAGCGTGGGCAAACTGCCATTGCATGATAAGTGTTTACAGGGAAACCCAGCTTTCGTTGGACCGTTTGAGGGTGAAAATGCTATCCAACAATTTCATGACGGGTGCTCAATTGAAATTAGTTGCGAGACCGACATTGTTTTTACACATGACGATTTGGCTCCGCCTAACATACTCCTGTCACCGGGACCGAATCCCAAGGTTGCAGCTATCATCGACTGGGAACAGAGTGGCTGGTATCCTTCATACTGGGAGTATAACAAGGCAAGAGTGGTGACTTTGCAAGCAGAGCAATTCGATCCTGCTCTACAAAAAGAGTGGCATACAAAGTATTTGCCTATGATTCTGGATCCAGTGGATTATGAAAACTATTATCTCCCTTGGTGGTATTTTATCTTGTCCTACGGCATTTGATCGCTGGACACGTTATACAAGCATTATCGGTATTTGGACCCTCTGTGTATCGACGTATAGTGAGGTTCATTACTTTTGCGAAGGAGAATGGGACTACTATTGAAGATTCACGCTTTGCAGTATTAGTATGTAACTGACTGCTCGAAAAGTTTTGCTGAACTGTTGTGTTACGTAGCATAGTACCGGTGATATCTGGAGAGGAAAGTGAGTAACGGTAAGCTTTATTCAATCGAGTCAAGGTAGCTAGCTACCGCGTTGCAATTATTCCGTCCACCACAAGTTGTCTGACCGACTCAATGATCCCGTTCGGTTGTGTCGTCTTTTTGCCGTAAAAGTTTAGACAATTTTGAATTGGTTGACGGGCCCGCTTGGTACGCCCAGGAGCGGCCTGGTTACGCTGTAACAAAATTCCCACTGGAGTTGTGTGGGGTTTGGGACGTCACGGGTTAGACTCAATACAGACCCTAGAGGCGGATGGACGCGTTTGAGTACCGGCAACAGGTTCAGGGGACCAAGATCCGGTTTAGCGAAAATAGGGCAACTAGTACAGACTGCCTGCTGCTGAATAGGCTGTTTCTCGACGGCCGCGGGTTGTTTGACCTCGAACTGCAACTAAAATGGCTTCAACTGCCTCTCCCCAGCGAAATCAGCCTCGCCGACACTTCCGCTATAGATAAAATGATAGACACGGACTTGGAAGTTGACTACTGGCGGGCTATTGCTAGTCTGCAAAACAGCACGGGCGAGATCAATGAAGACGTCGAGGCGACACTGCAAGACAAAAGCATACCGGAGCTAGACGAGCTCAAAGTGCAAATTGAAAACATGGGCAACGCAGACGAATTCTGGATAATGCTGCTAAGGGAAATAAAAGCACGAAAGGCTCGCCAATTGCTCCGGCAGTATGAAACGCAGATTATAGCAAACAGAGCTGCCATTCTCAGAGCTACCGCGGAAAAAAATACAATAGATGTCGATACGCCAATTAAGAGCATGGGCGATTTGTTACAGGCAGTGCAGAATGTGCGCCATATTGCAATTGAGCGCCGTCTCTTGAAGGTTGGCGAAAGTGACGATAGCAGCGGCGAACAAAGTGCCGGTACCGAGGGTCTCGATGAAAACGAGGAGCCGTTAATCGAAGAAGAGCCCATCAAGACTGACATGAGTTTAGAGAAGCCGCGGTATTCGAATCGCGTGGTAAAAGGATTCGAGTGGACAAAATACAACCAAAAGCATTACTCGAATGACAATCCTCCGCCCAAGGCAATCAAGGGCTATCGATTCAACATCTTTTACCCCGCCCTCGACCGCACGAAAACGCCTACTTACAAAGTAGTCAGAGGTGAAGATAAAGAGACGTGTGTACTAATATTCAAAGCGCCTGAGAAATATCGCGACATTGCGTTTCGAATTGTCAACAAACCGTGGGATAAGTCTCCGCGACGTCGCTCGGGGTATAAATCGAGATTCGAAAATGGCTCTCTTCAGCTGCATTTCAGATTCAAGCGCGTTTTTTATCGCAGGTAACCCTTTTCCATCACTATTGCCGGCATAATTGTGAAAGATGGATACACAAAATACCGAAGACGGGCTGTTGCGTCAATAAGGTGTGAGGCACCAGAGAATATTATCAAGTCAGCAAGGAGATACAATGTAGAGAGGTATCCCAGTCATGCATTGAGACAGCTTGACGAGTAGGCTCAATCTAATCTGCAAAATTGTCAGAGAGCTGCCTCGCATACAGTCAATCATTTCTCATGGCGAATTTGAAGTTTATTTGTACACTATCCTTTCGCATTACAGCATGCAGTTAAATGTTTTCACTTACCTTACAACTGTCTACTGGTAACTCTACTAATAGCCAATTTGCAAAGCAGAAGTATATCAGATCGTAGCTATTTTCAAATTGTCAGAACTACATCGTATAAATATTTTGAAATGTCCAAGAGTCCATTACACCCGGGTGCTGTTTCGCGAGTCGTGTTTTGCACAGGTGCACGACCCAACGCAAAATTAAGTGATCGCCGCCCAGAAAAATAATCCCACCGCCAAAAGTGCAATGAGCAAAATGAATGGACGAAGCTTAGGCGCGCCAGAGAGCACAGAGGTCGTTTCTCGAAGCTCGCTTCTGTCGCATGATGCATCTGACGAGAGTGACGTCGACCTCTCGCAGTACTTGCCTGAACTTGAATTTTCAGACGTGGATCACGATCACGAGAACATGGAGGTCGAGAGCGAAGAGGAGGACGGGATTGTGCACTTTCAGCTATTCGACAACGATGATCCAGACACTGTAATTAACCTCAACGCCTCTGAGGAGGAGGATCCACGGGTGCACTTGAAGCGGCCCGATTCGTACTACTTTGCAAAGCCCAGCGCGATTGAAAAACAAGCCTTTGCCGAGTCTGCGCTAAGTGGGCAAGATATTTGGTCGAATAGTACTATTCCAAGTCTTGGTCTGCCTGGGAAGCTAATTGACTATACACAGGCCATGCAAAAGGCCAAACAAGAGGCTATCAGGGCCCACCGACGCCCGGGGAAAAAAGCCCGACAGGCCAAGAGACTTCTCCACGCTAAAAGAACAGAGGCCGCCAAGCTGAAACGGCTCTCGAAGAAGCGACAGCCGCCTCCTCCGCCTAGCGTAGGCCCCGAAAAGCAATACGGCAAAGATGTCAACTCATTCAAGGTCAATCGTAAGGCGAACCCCAAGCACAAAAAGCCCAAGGGCAAGCCAGTGCGAGGTGTAAGCGGCAAAGGAGGTCATCCGAGGAAAGGCGCTGTGACGAAATAACTTACCCCCGGGTTTCTTATATTCTATTCCAGGGAGCAAAGGCGTTAATCATGACTCGGTTTTCGGGGCTGTCTTTCTCAAATCCGGACTCTACAACTGCTTTGGTAATGGCCTCCTTAAGATCGGGCACCATGCGCTTCTTCGTTTTGGCGGCAGGCTCGTTGCGGCGGACATAGTCCCGCAGGCGTGCCTCGTACTCAGTGGCCACATCGCGCCAGAAATTGGACGCCAGATGGTCAATGTCTCTGTCTTTGCTTATGAGGCTGTACAATGTCTCCTCGGTGTCCTCTGGCTCGCCTGATTCGTCAAAGGCTGGCAGATTAGTCGACTGGAGGATAGTGGTTACAGCCTCTAGCGTTTTAGCGCGGTCGCGAGCGTCGTTGGCGGCATTGTAAAACGCATTGGGCAACGCAATAAGCGCCTTGGTCAGGTGGTCTGCCGTGTCCTTCACCTGGCGCTTGAAATACTCGGAAATTGTCGCCCCGAGAACCGCCTTGTAGTCTAGAACGTAGAGCGCAAGGCAAGCTGGAGCGAATTTGGACGAATTGCTCAGCTTGCATGCTTTAATTGTCTGAATTGACCGCGTTTTGATCCCCTGCTCCCTCTCATTGAGTTTTTTTTCGTGCGCCCGTATAATCTCGAGGCTCTTAAGCTCCGGGTTGAGCTTGATCTGTTGTTTGCTCTGGTACAGGTTCACCGCAGCCTTGAACAGAGATTCCGGGTTCTTGCTCAGAGAGTCCAGCTGCCGCGCCAGGTACAGGTACCAGGTCAGAGACCTCAGGAGGCTGGACGTCTGGTGAAGCTTTTTCAGCGTTGCATAGAGCAGCTGAGCGCGGTCGTAAGGCTTGAGCACATCGTTCTCCAGCTTCGAGTACGAGTAGTTAATGTGCTCCAGGTTCTTTTTTAGAGGCGCCAGAGCGTCCTGGGCCAGCTGGACATTTCCTGTCTGCGACAGGAGCTCCTCGTAGTTGTTCGCGGCAACCTCGTTTATGAGCTTGGTGACCTCTTCAATGTCGTAGCCCAACCGCTTGGACGGCACGTCGAGGTCTATTTCGGGGTCCGTCGGGTTGTTGGTGGCCAGGACGAGCGAATTGGCGAACTTTACTGCCGAGAACTCGTCGTCCAGGTACAGATCGTAGTCGATATACTCCGACATTGTCGATTGGCCTGGAAGAACCACGTCTCCCAAATGTCGCCGAGTTATGATTTGGTATATTAGAGAAGTTCGTCTTGGCTATTTCACTCGCAGTTAATTTCGAAAAATCTCAAATAATTGGCGATAAGACGTGAAAAGCTCGCTCTACGCTCTAAAATGCCATTTAGCTTTGGGTTTTCAAATGAGGACGTGGGGATCAGCGAAAAGCCGGCAAAGGTCCGGTTCCAGGACTTTATGAGCGGCTCCAGCGAAATCGAACCGGACCACGCCCCGAGGGTGCACCAGTTCGAGGAGCTCATGCCCCGGGATATACGCATCAGCTACAACATAGAGCATGGGATCCCCAAGCGGGATCTGTTTGACGTCAAGCACCAGCTGATGCAGAAAGATGAGCTGACTGCGACGGACGAGATCCTGCTCGGCAACGAGGACCTCAGAGTGAACCAGTACGAGGGAGGACTCAAAGTGTGGGACTGCAGCTACGACATGCTCAATGTTCTCTCCAGCGAGAATGTTCGCTCGACTTTTGGTCAGGGGCGGTCTATTGTAGAGCTGGGGTGCGGCGCAGCGCTTCCGTCCCTCTATATCTTTAAGCACATCCTCGAAACTAACATAGACAACGTTGAATTTGTTCTGGCAGACTACAACGACCAGGTACTGAGTCTGGTCACTGCGCCAAACGTGCTGCTGGCTTGGAAGAGCGCAGTGCACAACGATCTGGCGGAGGAGTTTGGCGACTTTGAGGTGACTGCAGAGCTACTAACGCAATTCGCTTCTGACCTCAAGAGAAGAAATATAGGCATCACCTTTGTATCTGGTGCGTGGTCTCCGCAGTTCGTCACGCTGCTGGGTCGTCAATTCGACTTGGTACTTGCATGCGAAACAATATACTCTCTGGACACGCTACCAGTCTTTACAGATACAATGCTCAATCTCGTGGCGCAAAACGGCAGCGCATTGGTCGGGGCCAAGAAGATGTATTTTGGCGTTGGCGGGGGAATTCCAGATTTTATCGACCTGCTCAACAACCGCGAGAGTTGCAGTCATGAGACGGTGTATGAGGCGTCTCAAAACGTCGGCCGAGCTGTCATTAAGGTATCGACGTCATCATAGCTTTGTAGCAATCACAATACAATATGGCATCCATCATTGGTAGCTCCTTTGCAGTAGTTCTACCTCCAAGAGGGGACTGGTGGACGCTGTCTTGTCTGAGTTCTCCTAGGCTGGGGAATGCCTGATCTCTTTGGAATTCCTGATCGGCCTGTAGAGCTGACCGAGCTACCAACCGTAGAGGAGCTTGCCATCCTTTGAGGAGCCCGAGGCGGCGGGTGCATTACAAACGAGTCATTTGTCATGTACGTCGCATCGGCGTCGACCTCTTCAACGTTTTTTGGCTCTTCCTTTTTGGGCTGAACAGGCTCGTCAAGGTCCCTTTCTCGGCCGAAATGCTCTTGCTTCGGGGCCTCGGAGAGCTCTACGCACCAGGCATTCATCTTCATACCGTGGAGAAATGAAGCAAAGCTCTCGGTGAAGTTGTGCAGACTTTCGTGGACCATTTGGAGGTTCTGGAGGTTGACGTCAAGGGTAGCCATGCCATCGCTGAGCTCCTCCATAGCCGTCGAGGAGCCGAGAACCAAATCCAGCGGCAGGGTATTTGCATCTACGTTAAACTGGTGATTAGATGCAGCAGAGTTGGACCTCCTATGTGGCGTGGAAGGCATTTTGCTCTCCATATTTGAGTTATCAGTGATTGTTTGTTTTTCTGCTGTCGCGGCGTAACGCGTCGCCGCAATGCAATAAATGCTGAGCCCGTTAACCAGTAATGGATAAAAACAGGTCAAACTGCTATGCTAAAGCTTCAGGTATGAATAAATATGTAAGCGGAGTTTTTTGCAATTAATACGAAATTAATACCCTCTATATACTGCCACAGGGCGCTGGTAGAGCTGTTGGTTACAGCGCGACAATGTCCCAACGTGTCTGGTTACAGCGCAACAACGCCCCAACGGCGCAACAACCTACTGTAACCAAATTTCACTTTCAAATCGTGACAAAATCTATGGAAAATTGGTAGTCACGGACAATCGATATGGGCAATCGATACTAAGACAATCAAATCAATTCATGGACAGTCAATGCGTACTCATGGACAACTGACGCTCACCGTATTCGACGATACCATACCGTTGAGCCGGTAACGGTCTCTGTCAGGCGAGAATAAGTCGGCTGAGACACCCGGAAAAAAACCGTAAATGGCATGACCCTGTCCGCCGCCGAATAGCACCGCAAAGACGAACACCGCCAGTACCAGAGTATTTTCTTTTCACAATCGAGCCTACTCAAGGTTCAGAATTGATACAATGCCACACCACAATCGTCTGATTCGGCGGTGGGCGAAAAAATGCGGGTGCGGTGAGGGGAGTTAATCCGGCGCCCTGCATCCCGGGAATTTGTCGTTTTGACAAAAAGCGCGCATTTTCGTCCTTGTCAAGTTACATTGCACTTTCTTCCACAACCAATTGACCAGCAATTCTCAAAAATGGTAAGCCCCCGGGCAGCACAGAGGCATGGCTAACAAGCGCAGGCTCGAACTTTCTTCGTTGGCGGCAACTTCAAGATGAACGGTACCCTTGACTCCATCAAGGGTATTGTTGAGAACCTTAACAGCTCTCAATTGGACCCAAACACCGAGGTCGTCATCTCCCCACCGTTCCCATACCTGCTGTGGGCCAAGGACCACCTCAAGGCCTCCACCGTGGCCATTTCTGCCCAGAACGTGTACGACCGGGACGCCGGCGCCTTCACGGGCGAGGTGTGCGTCAACCAGCTCAAGGACGTTGGCGCCTCGTGGGTCATCCTCGGCCACTCTGAGCGACGACACGTGCTCAAGGAGACGGACGAGTTCATTGCGTCCAAGACCAAGTACGCCATTGATAGCGGCCTCGGCGTCATCTTCTGCATTGGCGAGACCATTGACGAGCGAAAGGCGGACCAGACCATGGCCGTCAACCAGCGACAGCTCGACGCCGTCATCGCCAAGCTCGACAAGGCCGACTGGGAAAAGGTTGTGATTGCCTACGAGCCAGTGTGGGCAATTGGCACCGGTCTGGCCGCCACCCCGGAGGACGCCCAGAACGTGCACGCCGACATTCGAAAGTACATTGCCGAGAAGGTCGACAAGTCCGTTGCCGACTCTGTGCGAATTCTGTACGGCGGCTCTGTCAACGGCAAGAACGCCCCAACCTTCAACGACAAGGAGGACATTGACGGCTACCTTGTCGGCGGTGCTTCGCTCAAGCCAGAGTTTGTTGACATTATCAACTCTCGACAGTAAACGCTATTGTATAGTTAATTGAATATCGTTATTATAATCGCGAGATTGCACTGATGCAATGCTCCACAGCTCAAGATAATTAGTATACAAATGTTAGCCAATGATAAATAGCTCGAGAGATTAGTGTAATGTTGGCCAATGATAAACAGCTCGACAAATTAGTATACAAATGTTGGGGCTAGAATCTCTTCGCGCCGCCGCGGTTTTTACGCTGGTTGCTGATCCGCCACTCGTCTTTGCCCTCGAACCGCTTGAACAGCGGCTGGATCTTCTCGGCCTTCTTGCGCTTGCTCAGATGCTGCGGGTCAGACACCTTGAAGAAGGTCGGCGCAACCTCAACAAGCCATTTAGGCTCCACTGTGGACACAATGCTCATGTACTCCTTCGACGTCAGAATCAACGTGTGGTAGATTACAAACTGCGCCGACTTGGTCCACAGCGCCGAAGACGGGTGCAGCGATACCGCCGTTTGCTCCAGCAGCGTCTTGTACCCCTCCTCCTGCGCATTCTTCCGCGCAGAGTTGTAGAAGAATCCGGAGCAGATCGTTTTACGGATCGTTTCCGAGTTGTTATTACAGCTGATAATGGGCTGCCGGCTGCTCCGCATAATACGAACCAGCTGGTCCTTGACGTCCTGGGCCCGCTTCATCGTCTTATCGTGGATGTAATTCTCTTGGCACCACATCTTCGACTGCCCTGATCTGATCCACGCATTATACACATTCAGAAGCGTCATGTGGTCGCCCGTAGGGTCGTGGAACCGCGCCTTTCTCTCGTCTGCTTGCTTCTGCTTGTCCCGTGGGCGGTAGAACACATTCTGTGCCGTAATCATAGATACAATACTGAGCACCTCCTCCGAGCACCTGGCATCTACCGATGCAATGCATACCTTGGACAGAGCCGGCTCCATAGGAAAGTCTGCCATGCGTCTTCCGAGCCGCGTTAGCAAGCCTTCCTGGTCAAGCGCGTTCAGCTGGTACAGCTCTTCGAGAGCTGTGAGCATAGTGTTCGAAGGAGGCGGGTCCATAAAGTCAAAGTTCAGCAGGTCATTGATGCCCATCGCCTTGAACATGAGAATTGTATACGCCAAGTTTTGTCGCTGGATCTCTGGAATTGTCGAAGGTAGCATCTCAGTCTGGAACGCTTGCTCGGTGTACAGACGGTAGCATTTACCCGGTCCAGTTCTACCAGCTCGACCAGCTCGCTGGTTAGCCTGAGCCTGCGAAATAGGCGACACAACAAGCTTGTCCATGCCGATTTTTGGATCATATGCATTCATCTTGACAAACCCTGGGTCGACAACGTAGTAGATACCGTCCACTGTAATCGAAGTTTCCGCAATGTTTGTTGCCAGAATCACCTTACGCGAACCTTTGGGTGCTGGCTCGAAGATACGCGTTTGGAGATCCTGCGGCATTTGAGAGAACAGTGGTAGTACAATCAACTCGGGGATATCTGGCCCAAGCGCTTTTAACCTCTCACTCAATACTTCGCACCCCGTTTCAATCTCCTCTCGGCCAGTAAGGAATACAAGAATGTCACCGGCTGGCTCGCTAACATGGATCTGCATCACAGTCGTTAGTGCAGCTTCAACGTAGTCAAATTCAGGCTCCTTGGTGTACAGCACTTGAACCTCATGAGTACGCCCCGGAATCTCAAAGACCTTGGAGTCAAAGAAATATCTCGAAAACTTGTCGGCATCCAAAGTAGCAGAGGTCACCACCACCCGCAGATCAGGTCTCCGCTTCGCAGCCTTTTTCAGCAGTGCAAACAAAACATCAGTGGCAATGGTTCGCTCGTGCGCCTCATCAAGAATAATCACCGAGTACTGGCTCATGTCGGGATCCAACAGCGCTTCTCGCTGAAGAATACCATCAGTCATGTACTTGATTTTTGTCCTCGAAGTGGTTTTATCGTCAAATCGAACGGTATAACCTACTTGATCCCCCACAGGGCATCCGACTTCCTCAGCAACTCTTCGTGCTACGGACTCCGCAGCAATTCGTCGCGGCTGCGTGCATCCAATAAGCCCATTCTCTGCAAACCCTTCCTCAACAAGGTATTGTGTTATCTGGGTAGTTTTACCAGAACCGGTCTCACCAATAACCACAAGAACCTGATTGTCTCGAATTGCCTGGATAAACTGCTCGCGTCGCGTATAAACTGGCAGTGACCTCCTCTGCTCGGCGATAGTCATGCTTGTCCGATGAACTTGATCCAAAGTTCTGGGCTTCCTAGAACCATATCCATTGGGGACATCTGGCGCATCATCATTGCTACCAGGGCCAACTGCGTTTGCCCCAGATGCCAACGGATCCACTAATTGCGTATTCATTTTTCTTTTCGCCTCTCGTTCTTGCAACACCTTTTCCTTCCGCCGCTCTTCTATCCGCTCCCGGATCGCCTTGGCTCCGGACATTGCTGTTCTATTGAGACTACCATCTGGAGCTTTGACAATTCGAATTGGGCTTAATTCCAAGCTGTGCTTCGTTTGGCCTTTCAAGAACGCCGGCTCCTCTTCTCGGATTTCAATGTCTACGTCCTCTTCAGGCTCCAAGGAATCACGGTCATCTTCATCCTCTGCCGCGTCGTCTTCATCTAATTCGGGAACAGATGCTCCTGCGGCCTTCAGCTGCCGTAGCTCCCACCTTTCTGGGGATGTAAGTCTCTTCCTTTTCGTCGTCTTTTTTTCGCCTTTCGACGATCCATTTGGCCGTACTACTTCAGACAAGTCTTCTCCAGTATTTTGATCCACTTGCTTCATTGACAGCGAGATCCGGTTATTTTCCAGCCTTATTATCTTGACTTTGACCTCTTCGTCTAGTTGGAGAATCTCTGATGGGTGTTCGAGCCTTGGACCGGGTGCAATTTCCGAGATATGGATCAATCCTGTCACTGGGTTAGCTAACTGTTCGAGCGTCCAAGCAAGAATACTTACCATCTGTTTTATGTTTGAATCCATACAAAGATGCAAATGCACCATATTCTTTCAGATTCACAACTTGTGCATCGTATATCTTTCCCAGTTCAGGCTTTTCATGCACCTCGTGTCTCCAAGGTGCGGTTTTAACTTCCCTTGATCTGCCACGGTTCTCCTCCTCGCGTTTGTACCTCCCCCTAATCCGGGCTTCATATGGGTATCTCTCTACTTCGCCACTCTTTTCCGGTCGAACCTCATCGCTTAGTGTCTCTGCCCTTTGGAAGTCGTCAGGAAGCGATAGTCCAGATCTTGGCTTTGAATCGCGTATACGATTATCGCTATTTTGGGCCATAGGTTCGGATTTCGGCTTTTTGAAACGTGGATGAAGTTCCCGAATCATTCTATCAATTTTGCTCACAAATTCTTCCGGGAAAGGTGCCTCATTCTCGTCTAGTAGCCTGCGGAACTTGATCAAGCCGTCGTTGGCTGACTTCTCATCCAAAGTGCTCTTCTCGTGCAGATCCAGGACAAACTCAGCAAGGGTCTTGTCTTTCTCCCCTATAATCTCACCAATCTCATTCGTAAGCTTGCTTACTAGAGAGATGACCTCTAGTCGCTGTAAAGTGTCCATCCTGTGATAGCGATGGTGAGCGTTGCTGGGAACGATGGGATTTATCAAATGGAGGCACGGCTGATTTTACTTAGGATACATACTTCGGGAAGGATCATCGAAGGTGAATCTTAGCTGACCAGGTATAGAAGAAACTTCAATAACGTATACCGGTATTTAAGGATCTGGGGATTTTAGAGAGTAGGGAAAACTCTGATCTTGTATGTTATTTTTCCGTGGAGTAGGCAAACAGCTACGGAAGTGGGCATACTTCACATCATTTGTTCACGTCAGTGGAACCCTTAATAAAGGTCATGCTAGTCAGTCATTACTGCGATGCCTAAAAGTACAATGTAATGCAATTGCATGTTGGAACCCGAGATAACAGAAGTAGTTATGGCGAAAGCTATCACAGTACTATAACTGATCATTCTAACTCACGAAGTAGCTTCGAAAAAGGTGTCAGGGCGAGCTACCATCGCGATTCTATGTACCCCTAGGGATAAGGTAGCTATAGACCGTATATAACGTGTCGGGATTGTACATTAGTCTCCCCGTTCCGACAAGTCACCCTGTTGCATACCCCTTCAAATGCAAAGAAAGGACATAAGCCATCTGGCTAAACTACCAAAGGAACTCTGGGAGTTGGTTTTCGACCATGTTGGGTTAGACTTAAGTGACATACAGCTTACATGTGGTTTTTTCCGTCATTTATCTGCCAAGAGACTATGGAGCGACGTCTACATCAACTTTACGGATGAACTACCGGTAACCGAGCCTTATACTACGTTGGTAACTAGGTGGACCATTGGAAGTGCGCTTGAAATCTTCTCCCTTGCGTCTGCGCACTTTAAGAGAGTGACTATTGACCTGAGGGAGTTTGACCTTCAAGAGGATGAAATACCACAGAGTTTAAGTGCCGTGAGGCTTGCGATGAAATCAGCCACTGAAATGCTTCTAATTGTTGACTCTTATCCGTTATCAACTGACTGCATTAAACTAGATTTGGTTGAGGCTAAGCTTGCCGTCAGGATCATAGATTCTGTGTACTCGGATGCTGACGCGGATAGGTTGGAAAAAGCAGTCGAGTTCTATGAAGCATTCTCCGCTGCAATCGAAATCGATATCTCCCTAAACTGCTCTCTCATATTGAATGAGCGGGTAAGCAAACATGTTAAGTGGCTTAGAATTGATTTTGCTCCGTTAAATCAAGTTAAAGAATTGGTACAGAAATGCCCGCGGGTTGAGTTCTTGTATACTGGAATTTCCACAACGGGAAGATTTGTTCTTCCTAACTGTGTTAAAGGGGTTGAACTAGATCTCACCGGCCTGGTCACAGATGAGTTTGATAAAGATTTGCTAGTCGTATCTAGCAATTTCATTACACGGCTCACATTGGATCCAGTGCGTTTGAACTGTTGTGTTAGGGTGGAATTTCCGAGTCTTAAGGTACTAGAACTGAGGGATATGCTCTATTTTAAAAAGCATCAGGCTAAGATCCTAAAGCTATTTGCAAAGAACCTCGACCAATTTATCGTCGAAACTGCAGGCAGTGGCTGCCTGGCGAGAATGGCACAGTGTGTGTCCGCAAAGGAGATCATTCTGAAAGATTTCGGATTAGCCATTGAATTAAGCCACCAGGAAAAGCGGCAGTACATCCTCGATCACTTTGACTTTATGGCGACTAACCGCGACGTGCGACGAGTCCACCTCGAGCTGCCTATTTTTGATCCCGAGAGAATGGAGGCCTTGATAGACTTACTTCTCCAAGTGTGCCCTCTTATTGAATCACTTTCAATCGGCGATGTTTACAAGAACTCGCGGAGAGGAAGGATTGCACTTATCAAGGAGTACCCTTACATGCGCAATCCCATTCGCCAACTATGTGACTCGTCCCAGGATGATGGCATTGAAATTGATGTGCAAAAAATCCGCTCATCAGGTAGTCGCTTAAGGTATGACAATATAAATGAGCTTTTAGATGGTATATAGTGGAGCTACACGTTCAATGGCCTTTTCAATGGCACAATATTAGATATACCGTACTCGGACTCCCTGTTTGCCGCAGCACTAAAATCGCCATTACTGTATCCGCTTATCTTTTTGGATATTGCCACGATCTATGAGTAAGGTGATATCGCAGAAATAGCATTATAATAGGCAAAATTACATATCATCTAACTTTCGAACGCCGTCCTTGTCAACGGCCTTGACCTGGATGCCCTTGAAGTCTATGGGCAGTCGAGTCCTGAGCTCAGCAACACACATTTTAACCAATTCAATTCCCTCCTCTTCGGTAAGGCCAGGCTTGTGATGCCGATCTAGCAGGGACATGATGTAGTATGCAGCGTATCCGTGGGCAGCGTAAGGAAGCTCGGCGTTGGCAGCCAGGTAATCAATCCAATTCAATTTCGGAGATTGGCTCTTCTTATCATAGCTTCCGATGAGAATGTTCACCTGGAACGGTTTCCTGCTTCGCAAAGAGTTTGCCAGCTCGTTTCGCGCAAAGCTCGCTACAGCCTTTGGAGTCATCTCGACATCGTGGCGCATGCCGTACAATTGGATATTGGCCTGAAGGTATTCGGCAAATTGAACTGTGTCGCCAGCCTCACCAGTGTATGCCATCAGCGAGTGGTCGTTCAACTCCACCGTTTTGTCGTCATCGCTCTTTAGCACAGAAATTCCCCGCACCGATGCCTTGGACGTGGCCAGAATGACACTGTCTTTGGTAGTAATCCCGAGAATGATATCCATTTTGCACGTCCCCAAATCAATCCGTGTTCAAGTTCCACTCTTTATTTGGTTTGCAGCGGTCGTGGTGGATCGGTGGCGTTCGACGCTGGGAGAAGACACTAATGTAGACATAAATAGCCAACTGCTAAAATGGTAAATATAACCCATCACCTGCGGACGATTCAAAATACACATAGAGTGACCAGTTTGCAGACATAATACCTCTGCTCTTCATGTTGCAATGTATAACTAGGCTGTATTATTGCGCAACTGGTCCAGTTTGCGTCAAAGCATGCTAACTCTCTAAAGAGACTGCACTCTACGGGACGGCCCACGTCTCCGCATTCTTTGACATTCTATACAATTCCTCCCCTGAATGATCAGCTCATCTGAGCTTTTACTACAACTTGATACTGCCTTAACTCAACGAGTACGCGGAGTTATATCGACAACGAATATTAGTTAATTAAGGCGTTAAATTGCAGTTATATAACAAGTCGCGGTTAAATAGTGATCCCGACCGCGGAAAATTAATTAACAACGCGACGCGTCTTTAATCACCTCTCAAGAATCCTACAAACATCAAATAACCATGCCAGACATAGAGCTTGTGGTTGACGGGCTACCAGTTGATAATGAGGTAGACGAGGATACCAGCTTGTCCTACTACTCCTCACTCTTTCCGTTCAAACAGTTCTTCAGATGGTTGAACCATAGCCCGAATCCATCAGAGGACTTCACTCACCGAGAAATCGCGTTTACGCTTCAAAATGACGCGTACATGCGATACCAGTCATATCCAAACTATGAAAGTTTTAAGAAAGATGTTATGGATAAGAATCCCAAGCGATTTGAGGTCGGCCCAGTTTACTCTGCAAACCCACGCGAGAGAAAGACCATCCGTAAGGCAGCCTTCAAGCCGATCGCAAAGGAGCTTGTATTCGATATCGATTTGACAGACTACGATGGGATTCGAACGTGCTGCCAGGACAAGAAGATTTGTACCAAGTGCTGGGAGTTCATTACTCTGGCGATTAAGATCCTGGATCGGGCGCTGAGAGAAGACTTCGGGTTTAAGCATATTTTGTGGGTTTACTCTGGTCGACGAGGTGCGCATGCATGGGTGTGCGATAAGCGGGCCCGGGACCTCGACGACACTAAGCGTAGGGCGATCGCGACATACCTGCAGGTGATTGGAGGATCAAACGCTAGTGGCGGGAAGGCGGTTAGCCTGTCGAGCCCATGGCACCCGCACTTCACCAGAAGTTTTGAAGTCCTCAATGCAGAGTTCCCAAGGATTATCCTAAACGAACAAGACTCCTTCTCAACCAAACGCGGAACAGAGTCTATTTACACAGCCATTAGCGACAAGGCATTCGTTGCTGAGCTCAAGAAGAAATGGGACGGTGCTGAGGTTTCAAGCGCGGAAAAGTGGAAGGACATTGATGAGCTGGTTCGGAGCAATGCGTCCAAGATATTCACGGCAAAGGTGAGCCGGGAAACCAAGAAAGAGCTTATTTTTGAGTTCCTTTACCCTAGACTGGATATTAACGTCACGAGAGGAACGAACCATTTGCTAAAGTCGCCTTTCTGTATCCATCCAAGCACCGGCAGGATATGTGTGCCAATTGATGCGGAGAATTTTGAGAACTTCAATCCTCTGGAGGTACCCACGGTGCATCTGGTGCTGCAAGAACTGAATGATTTCCAGACTGACGGACAGGCCCGAATGAACAATTATGAAAAGACATCGCTCAAGCCGTACATGGAGGTGTATAACCGCTTTGTGAACAACCTCATGAAGGATGAACTGCATAACAAGCGACAGCTGAACAATGAGGATGACTCCTTGGAGTTTTAAGTTGATGTGAATATATAGATGATACCTATGTTCCGGAATATATTATGTATTACATGACGGTACAGCTGCACCCCAGCCAAGTGGGCTTCTCTAGAGGCAGGTCGACCTTGACGCTAACGGCCAGCTTCTGCTCTCCCGGCTCATGGTACCAGGACAGAACCCTGGAGTCAGCATCAAACTCCCACGTACCAGAGGTCACATTAACCTCAAAATCTTCTTCTTCACCATAATGGAACTGGGGAATAAACACTTCAGTCGCAACTAACTTATCTTCTTCAGAGTCTGCCAATTGCTTCGCACCGTCGATCTCCAGCTTGAAATCCTTCGACGATCTATCAAACCCGTAGCTAGTAATTGCACCAAACGTGGCCTTGGGAAATGGACGGTTGATCGATTCCTCAGCTCGTGCCGCTCCATCTTTGCTCCAGAAGCTAAAGTCTTCGCCATTCCAGTTATCGCCACATTCATTGGTATTGCCGGAACAGTATCCCCAATAGGTAATGGACATATCTGCACCCTCAAGGGCATATGAAAGGGCATCTAGAGCAAGAATCTGAGACGTATAATCACCATTACCATAGGCCGCCTTATCGTCCATATCCATTGGCATGCCAGTTTCCGACATGAGGCATGGAACTGACCCTAGCTTCTCAAGACCCTCTCCTCGAATCGTCTGTAGTTCTTCTCGGAGAGTATTACGAATATTCTGCTCGCCAATCTTAATACCAAAGATGGGAGAAAGATACTTTCCCCGAAGGATGCCAATGCAGTCGATATTCCAATACCTGTTCCACTTCTTAAGCATGAGTGTGAGGCCGTCGTAAAAATGAGGCGCATAGACCACCCGGTCATCAATGTACTCCGTGCCTTTGAGGTCTGGCGGGATTGCATTTGTAGGGGGCTGGCAGAAGATGAAGAGGTCCTTTCGCAATGTGCGCACCTGGGTGTAGAAATGCTTCCAGTATCGCAAAAAGTGGTTGCTAACGAAGTATGGCTCGTCAACGTCGTGGCCCGACAACGGACATGCTCCAAAGTAGCCTGGCTTGAGCGTTTCGTTGGTCTCCAAATCCCACACGCCGTTCTGGGCAAAGATGCACACGCCACGCTTCCAATCACTGCCTCTGATCCAGTTGTATCGCTTATCCCAGTAGTCATCCTGGAGCCAAGCAGATTTACCCTCGGGATCTACAGTGACGGTGCCGGCCTTGCTGGGGCCAAGCTTTCCAAAAGTATAACGTGCGACGATTGTTTTCCTGCCCATGCCAAGCTGCATCGACTGGGCAACCGTGGGGCAGGTACCCAGCTTTGGAAGTTGTTCTTCGGGTACAAGAGTGATATCTTTGTAGCCAATGTACCCGCTATTGGGCTCGTTGAGGGTCTCTACGCCAATGATGCAATCGTCAAACAAATCAGTCTCATTCATGATTCGCCTGTAGAAATGCATCATGGAGTTCATCATGTGCTCCTGGAGGTAATCTTGAATGTTGACCCCGTTGATGATGGCGTTAGGCGCATACTCTCGGCCGGCAAAGAAGAGCGTAAACATGACGCCACAGGCTAGACGCGCATAGTTGGTAGCCCAGATCATTTTGGGGAAATCATGAGGATCTTCCCAGGCGTTCTGAACCAGTGCAGCCTCGGTCGCAGCAAAGTTCTTTGGGTTCAGTCCGGCTGCGTACAGCGTCCACAGAGGGGCGCCAGACCCTCCGCTAAATCTGCTCCAGAGGTCTTGATGAGGGTCCATAAACACATAGAACCCATAGGACCTGATGAGTTTGAGCACCTCAATGCTGTAGTCTATGAAGTCGTCGTCGTACACGCCCGGGCCCTTATGCTCGAGGGCCTCCCACGTATACACGTATCTAATGGTGTTATAACCCCAGGACTTGATTCTCTCCAAGTGCTCAGGGGCGTCTTCTAGGCTGAAAGGCCGCCCTACGAAAGAGACGTCTTCGCCATTCCAGTACTCTTCATTCTGCGGGGAGTACGTAGTTATATAGGGCTTTGCTGGCATTTTGTTGCCTGCGTCGAGGTTAATACCTCGTAGAATGACGACTCTGTTTTGGTCATCACTGAAGTTTCCCAGCCCATCCACCTGAAGAAGCTTTGCCATGTTGTGTAGTCAAAAGTGTGGATTAGGTCTGATAATCTAAGGTGGGGTGGTGATCTGATAATGCATGATGATGACACGGCGCCAGTCTCCCACCACGGTGCTACAGGTCACGACCGTTATTCAGTACCTACGGTAGCTCTGTAAGAAAAAGTGAAAACGGCCCCTGAAGATAGAAATGTGCTAAGACAAATCGGAGCTTTAGTTGGAGCTGGAAATATAGGTCTACTCTATATGTTTTTTCCAATCACTAGTGTTGGATGTGTTGAAGCAAATATTGTTCCGTTGTACGCGCGAATGCGATAAACTGACTAAGGATCAAGGGTTAAGGACCAAGGGGGCAGTGGAGTAAAATTTGAAATGACTATGCTAATTGGCGAAAAGTCTTAGCAATGGCACTAAATCCCTCTTTACACTAAAAACTTTTGGCAATTGGAAGCACAGTTTCACATCTGGTAGCAAAATGGTCAAGGACATGCTATCGCCAAATACAAGCACGGACAGATATTAGTTAGACCAAAAGACCGTAGTATTCCGCACGTCTGTATTTGGCGGCGACGGCGGGCCACTGAACTATAAATCGGTCGGCAATGGGTAGGAGAATCATGCCGGACAGAGATAGGCTGTGGACTCTGGCGAGGCTTTCCACAAATATAATCCTCGTGTCAATTACGCCGACAAACTAAACATTAGATGCGCTCATTTAAGCCGCAAAAATTGACTTACCCGTAGAATAAAGGTCGCCAGGCAGAGCGGGACGCTGGTGCCGGGGCCATTGCAGACGAGCTATATTCCATTAGCCTCCCCCATAGAGCCTGAGCGGGGATACTTACAACGTCAGGATTAGTTCTAGCCAGGGAAATGCATTCAGAGAGTGATTTCAGCGTCGAAATCCACGTAGTCGACCATGGCTGGCCCACATTGCGCGCCCTAGCGACGGAGGTGATCTTGTAGCTCGTAGCGGGGTCACTGTGGTGCTTCTTTTCAAACTCCACCGCTCGCTTGGCGGATATGTCGTCGCCCGAGCTGTACACCCACATCCTGGAAGAATACTTTGTGAGCTTCAATGGCTCCAGCAGCCGCAGCATTTCTCCCGTGTGGCCACCAGACCCCAGCAGCACCATCAAGCGGGCGGTCTTCTGGGGGGTCTTTGGCGTGTGGAGCAGGATCAGCAGCCGCACAAACACCAGCGACGCTGCAATCATTACCGCGAACAATGCGGATACAAGCAGAGTCGTCTTCATGCCATCTACGATCTGCAAATGCTTTTACCTAACTATAATACGGCAGGATCTATCTGTATCTACTGGTAGAGAGAAGCTCTATGCTTGCTCGGAGAATGCGCTGGCAACACCACCCAACGCCGGATAAACCCAACTTCGGGGTCCTTCGCTCATTTGGCAAAGAGCCCAGACCAATTGCCGCAGAGAGCCGTGTAACAACTCAGAAATACCGCCATCTGGGCCGCTGCGTAAGCGATCCGCTTCGCGCTGGTTGCCGAGAACAATGGCAACTCGAGGCGAATTAACCGAGTAAGTTGAGGCAATATAACACCGCGCGCGCAAGCATTGGGGGAGGAGCGGGGGAGAGACGAGTTTCTCCGCAAAAATCGTCATGACGAGAGGAATTTACGCGTGTAGCGCAAAAAATGTCAAGCGAGAATGAGCAACGACTGCCTTCGATAGCGTCGATTTCGGGTAAGCTGGGCAATTGTGTGTCCGGAGACAAGCTAATGCAGCCAGGTGTAGGCGACGTGCCCAAGATTGAGCCGAGCAATCGGGCGTCCACTGTAGAGCCGCGGCTGAAGACGTCCATGTCGATTTCGGCCATGCTCGGCGACGACAGACCAGCGCGGCCTCCGCTGTTGTCGTCCTCGTCCGCTCCAGCGACGGCGGCGTCTGATAATGCTGGCGTCGAGAGAAACCCGAGCAGTACGCCGACCCCTCCACCACCTAATAGCAACCCCCACCATCATCCGCCGCGGCTGCCGTCGATATCGGACTATAATAGAAGCTCTCCAGTGGTGTTTGGACCGCCGGCGGGCCAAATCCAGCAGGGCCCTCCTCAGCCGCCACAGCCACCTCAACCGCCACAATCGCAGCCACAACCGCCACAGCCGCCACACTCTCAACCGCCACAGTCACAGCCACCTCCCCAGCAGTCTCCCAGTCCAGGCGCAGAGAACCAGGGCGACAGAGGGTCCGCATTTGCTGGGACAGGCCCGCAGCAGTTCTCGCTGCCCCCAGTTATGTTTGACCCGGCGTTGGATAGGCGACGGCAGAACCCAGTGCCGCAAGCCCCACCGGCTGCGGCTCATCAGCCTCCGCGGCCCGAGAGCCCGCCATTGAGAGCGGAACACGCTGTGGCCAGGCTGAAAAAGAACAATATAGCAGCCACAGCTGCCGCTGACGATTCTACGGCCCATCACCACCATCACCACCATTCGCCTCCACCACCGTCACAGCAGCAACAGCCACAACCCCACCATCACCACCACCACCACCATCATCACCATCACCACCACACTAACCCTAATAACCAACAGATGCAGGTAGCGCCTCAGCCGCCGGTAGTTGAGCAGCCACCGCAGCCACCGGCTCCTCCAACTGTGCACGTAGAGGTGACTGTCGACAGCGAGGACGCAGTAAAGGCGGCGACTATTTTCCCGCGCAAGAGGCTGGGGTCGATTCTGTACTACGAGACGGTTGGGGATGAGGTTCTGCTGCCACGTCTGGACGACAAGATCAACTCTACTGTGGAGGTACGTATCCCGAGCCGGTACATCAGCACCAAGAACCGCAATGTCGTCCAGCGCAAGGTGTGGGGCACCGACGTCTACACTGACGACAGCGATTTAGTGGGGATGCTCTATCACACGGGCTACTTGGAGTCTCCGCCGAAAAAGGAGTCGGACTGCATTGTCACCCTGCTCATTCTGCCCAAGCTCGTCAAGTACCAAGGGTCGTACCGGCACGAGTTCAATTCGCGGTCGTGGCTAACGCGGCATGACGGCGTGAGCCTGTCCATTCTCAAGGTCGACTTTACCCCGGCAACCCCGAAAACGGCGCCGCGCAAGAAGCAGCGCGTCGACGACTGGAACTCCGTGCGGGCCTCGATTGACGATACCACTTCCCGCAGTCTGGCCTCCTTTGCTTAATTTATTAGATACTCACCCGGACAGCTCTCCGCCAAATCACGAAATACATGTACACTAAAGAGACGATGATTTAATACATTTTACAGCTCTACGTTGATCTCATCTTGCACTTGTGGATACGATGCATTTGGTGGTGCATTCATTGTTCAGCCCCACGTCATTGTGCGCACACCCCACTATTGTATACGGTCGCCGGCAAAGTGAAGGAGTACCCCAGGGGCACAGGAGCCACAGAAGTACAGCGTGAAACGCGAGAATACAACTGTACGGGATAAATTCCTATGTACTATATACAGGGGTTGGCGAGCAGCGGTTTGCATGCGTAGATACCAGGATGGTGGGGAGATGCTCCAGTGGTCACGGTGCAGCCATAAAAGCGATCGTCCCCCTCCTTCATGCACACGACTGAATACATTTCTTTCTCTTTCTCCATTCTCCACAAAAACTGTAGATATGAACGACACCAAGAAGCGCTGGAGGCTTTCTGCCCTCGTCAAGCTGCTCGTATCGCCCGACAGGCCCGTCATGGTGGTGGACGCCAAACGCAGACGGCGGCGGTCGCTGTTCCGGTCCTCTAGCAGCAGCTCTGATGAGGCGTACCCGGTAGAGGACCTGTTTCATCCCCCCCACCACTCGACAGCGGGCTCCCAACCACCCCAAGAAAAACCTTTGCCCATGGTTCAAGTAGAGGAGGAGCTGGTGCGCACCAAGTCGCTCGAGGCGCCGCAGAGCCAGATCGAGCAGGTGCAAGTGGTGGTGGAGGAGGAGGACAAGCCGGATCGCAGAGACGCGGACATCGACGACGATAACGTAGAGGACGACGAAGAGGATGATCTGTGGAGCGATCTCGAGGCCGAGGAGGAGGAGGAGCGCATAAACCCAGCCTATAGAATGTGGAAGCGCAACCGCCGCATATGGACTCAGGGCACCCACTTGGACACGACCACGGCGGACAAGTTTGAGGATCGCATCGCGCACGGGCCGTTCAAGGACATACCGGAGCGCAACTTTCCGTCCATCTATCGCATGCTCGTCAAGGAGTCGCGGCACTTGAAGGAGCCTATCAACCTTGCCGATGCGATCAGGGTGATGAAGGCGGGCTGGATCGCCGACGGAACCTGGCCTACTAACCCGACTGTTTAATGTGCTAATGTTTAATCCTTAATGATTGATGACTCTTGTTTTTATCTGGACGTTTCCAGCGATCCATAAAGACCTTGCTAACTGATATTCGGCGACAAAGGTTGTCCGACATATCAACAATATCTGCCTTGATTCATAGAGATCTGGGTGATCTATAGATATCTCAGCTATAAATACCCGGGCTTGATCTATAAATACAATGCTTTGTCGACTTAGAATTTCAGCACCATATAGCGACTCATGATCGCAAATATTTCAGCGCCAGTGGTTTTCAGTGCTCGAAATTTTGATCACGCTGAGCTCTGCTCTTTCATCTTCATCATCTGCTTTTGGTATATCACAAGTGATGTTGCCATTTAGCGACTCAAGCATGTTCACTGAGTAGAAGTACCAAAAAACCGATGGCAGATTTAACATCCTCTGACAGATTTAGTCACTTGATTTAAAAGGTAAATGCCGCTTGAAATACCAGTGGATATACCGCAATTGGCCGTCAAACATGGCAAAATGGAAGAATTGCATGTCAAACAATAAAATGCTGCTAAAAGAATTCAATCTTTCAATCATTCAAATCAACCCTCTCGTCATCAATCATTCAAAGCAACCCTCTCGTCGACATACTTTATCGCTCGCTCCAACACCCGTATGTCCTCATCTATCATTTCGGCCCAGTTCTGCACATCACCCGTCTCTTTAATCACCCTCATCGCATGGTCATTCGAATTGCTCAACTGCGTCCGCACCTTCTTAACTTGCGATACCTGGCTGCCCAGCTTGGACGCCTGTTGGTTTATCAGCTTCTGCGTCTTATGAATCTCCTCTATCTTGTCCACCAGCGGCCGCTCGATTGCCTCCGGAGAAAGCGATATCTGCGCCGCCAGCTGCTGCGACGCAGACTGCGCCATTTCATACCGTTGCGACTGCCCGATCCAGCTCTCCTTTATCAGCTTATTCGCACTGGTCTCCTTATTCATGGTTACCCGTTGGAATCGGCTCGGTACGGGGCGTTCCCAATATTAAGGGGAATCTCCGATCACCACAATCAAGGTCCCCCATTGAACTGCTTACTGCGGCGGCCAAATGAAAGTCTTCTCCGCCACCCCCGTGTGGAGCTCGGGCAGTAATCGCAAAATCACGGCCCTCTTTGGGTACGGCGACAAGCTGCTCGTCGGGTTCGCAGATGGGGCGCTGGACGTACACACCGTGTCGGACCCCTTCTCCCCAGATCTGCAGACCTCGCTGCTCAAGTCGTGCAATGGCTTCTCCAGGAAACCTATAGATCAGATCGGTCTGGTAAAGAACGCCGGTGGCCTTGTAGTCTTGACCGACAGTGTTGTCCACATCTTTGACATGGACACTTTCAACCTTGTCGAGAAGCTCCATGCGACAAAACAGGCAACGCAGTTCGCGGCCTACGAGGGCATTGTCGACGTCAGCGGCATCCCTACGGTGGTTAACGTGCTTGCAGTGGCGTGTAGACGCAAGCTTGTGTGGTACGTGTGGAGCGACTCGGAGTTTGTACGCCACAGAGAAGTGCAATTGGCCGATAGAATTAGGGCAGTTGCCCTCATTGACCAGGGGAAAGTGGTCTGTGGCCTCTCTGGCGATTTTGTAGTGGTGGACCTCGGTTCTGGTGCTGTTGTAAACACAATTGCTATGCCTACAGACTCTGGGCTAAGCTATTGGTACTCGTATGGTGGAGGGCAGAACAGCCATCTGGCATTGCACTTGCCGCCCAATTTCCTCTCCAGCGAGTCCCAGCCCCAGGCGAAAGTATCAGCATTGGTTTCCAAGAGTGTGACTACAAAGTATCTCGATCCGTCCGGTAACGTACAGATACATGAGCCTATAGAATGGGCCGTCCCACCAGACATGCTAGGATACTCTTACCCGTACCTGCTGGCAGTTATTGGAGACAAGATCGAGGTGAGGAACCTTGAAACTAATTTCCTGCTGCAGGAGATTGAGTTCCCGGGAGTCAAGTATGTTAACAACGGCAAGCTGTTATATGCTGCGAGTTCGTCCGAAGTTGTACGATATTTGGTTTCAGACTACGTCGAGCAGGTGAGGGAGCTGGCCAGTGACAACTACATTGGTGAAGCGATATCTCTCCTGAACCAGATCGAGCCGGTACTGATTAGTGATAAAGAGAGCATGCTGCGTGATCTGCTAAAAATGAACGCCACCAAAATGTTCCAGGAAGACCACAAGTATGCTGAGGCACTCCTTGTTTTTTCGGACATTTCAGCGTCTCCGCAGGACGTCATTCAGCTCTATCCTGAAGAAATATCGGGGTACCTGCACAAACAGCGTGAGGATCGACTTGATAAACAGCCGCCTCCAGAGCTGCATCAGCCTTCAGGGAGTGAGAGTGAAAATCGGGCCAATCATAGTCCTGAGGGAGCCAGGGAAGAGGGAGGTTCAATCGAAGGAGAACCACAGGAGCCCAAAGAAGGAGAAGAGCCCGCCGAAAATGAAGAGCAGAGGGAGGATAAAGCACCTGAAGGAGATATCACAGATGAGTTGACAGAGTCATCAGTCCCTAAGGACGAACTTATTACAGCTGTGAAAGCCCTGCAACCTTACCTGGCTGATACTCGAAGAAAAATATCAACGCTGATGGCAAAGTCTGGCGAAAAAATCAAGTTCCAGGGATTCGAACTCTCGGAAGAAATCTACGGCAGTCTGAACGACGCCGCTGCTTTGGTCGATACCACCCTCTTCCAATGTTATCTCCTTACTTCTCCTTCACTGATTGGCTCTCTTGTACGAGTTTCAAACAGCTGCGACGTTTCTATCGTCGAAACGAAACTCAGAGAGCTCGGCAAGACCAGAGAGCTTATCGACTTTTATTTCTCCAAGGGAATGCATGCTGAAGCCCTAAAGGAGCTCGAAGTTATCGCAAAGCAGCAAGACTCTCCTCAGCTATTAGTCGACTATCTCGAAAGGCTCGATGATTCAAGTATTGATCTTGTGATTCAGTATGCATTCTGGCCCGTCTCTGTTGATAAGGAATATGGCTATGATCTCTTCTTTAACGATACGCTGATGTCGCACCAAAAGATCTTCCCCTTCCTTAGAGAGCTCGATGATAATACCCTAGAGCTTCCCATAAAGTACCTTGAGAGGGTCATAACGAGTGATTTGTACACTAAAACGTCACTCGACTACGATAACCTCGTTCTTGTGTACACTAAAAGCATCGAACGGGGCGATACACTTGG
The DNA here is from genome assembly GCA_030558835.1 of Blastobotrys illinoisensis. Lineage (NCBI taxonomy): Eukaryota > Fungi > Ascomycota > Dipodascomycetes > Dipodascales > Trichomonascaceae > Blastobotrys > Blastobotrys illinoisensis. The sequence continues at coordinate 63,718 of JAKTQJ010000040.1, read as the reverse complement.
CTTGTGGGATGCTTACATTGAATTCCTTGAGACCAACGACAAGATACGCCCATCTAGACTAATCAACCAAATACCCTATACCCGCCAATTTTTCCAAGCTCATGCCATTTTATATGGAAAGAAAGGAAATCACCAAAAGGCGCTTGAAATATATTCCTTTGAAATGGGGGATAGTGATAAAGCAAAGAATTATTGCGCCAGACAGTATGACTTGGATATCGCAACCGGTGTAAACTGCTTGCATATCCTGCTAGATCTTTATCTCTGGAAAGGAGACCGATACACGACGGAGCTGCTCCAGCTTTTGAAATCCCAAGGCTCACGAATGTCTGCTATCAAGGTCATTGAAAAACTACCGTCGACCATTCAAATTGACCAAATAAGCCAGTTCTTGCAATCTCAACTCCGTTCGCTCCAATCAGAGCTCAAAACAGGACAGATGGAAGCTGCGGCGCGCAAGGTAAATCTCGTCAAGACGCATGAACAACTTCTCGAGATCCATCAGCGGCACGCACTTGTAACAAATCTCAAGACTTGTCGAGTGTGTATGAAGCGCTTAGGACACTCAGTTATCTCTATGTTCCCCGACGGATCCGTTGTGCATTATGGATGCTCAAAGCTGTACAAAGACAGGCTGAAAGACCAGCAGATGAGCTTGCGAGCAATTAGCGTCGGCGAGCATAATGAGCAAAAGTAAAACGACCCCATAGATCACTAACAGTGCAGAGTTCCAGTAGGTTCAATTATGTTATAATCACATGTCTATTAATATTACAATGCTCGAAGGTAGTTAAGAACACCACCGCAGTATTTCACCAGAGTGTCCAACCGCTCGGCTTCCGCTTGTTGTTCCTGTTCCCATGCCCTAAGACTGGACTCGAGAAGTCCACCATGCTCAAGGATCACGTCACCATGAGCACGGAGAAGCATGCTCATCCAAGCCTGGACCAATTCATAGTCCTTTCGCTGTTGCAGTCGGTTAGTAAAAGCATCAATCAACGTCGCAAACTCTTTTAAAGGCGGTAGGGTTATCAAGGATCGGATTTCAACATCCGTCGCAGCCGGCGAAAGGGTCTTGAGATGATCGATTACACCATTGAGATCCTTAACACGAATAAGCTGGGTGAATTTGGACTCAGCAGCGTACGAAGATGGGTTTCGTAGTCTGTCCTGGACTTCCTCTTCTTCCTCCTTCTTCTTCTCGTCACTGTTGTACTGCCCGAGGAAGAACGGAAGCTTTTCAGGCACCTTTGGAGCTTCCGTAGGCTTATTTCTTAGCTTAATCACATCAAGATGCTGGAGTGTGTTGAATTTAGCTCGTGGTTGCAAACTGAAGGTAAGAAGCTTCTTGCTGAGCTGTTCAACAGAAGCATAGGCCAATCCATCCTCCTCGCTTGATTGCTCATCGAACGCTCCCTCAAGGACATTAGCACCTCCCTCTCCGGCAACATTTGGCATGGCAATATCAACAATGTCGTCTTCCTCCACATGTCTATTGGCGTTAGCAAAGCCGCTAAACTGCGATTTGAGGGCCCACAGCTGAATTCCAACAGACTCGACGTGTGTCGTAGCAAGCCAGTCACCAGTTGGGCTGATTCGAATGCCAGTTGCAACTGATTCAACGCGAACTGCATCTATACATCCACCTGTTGGCAAGTCCCAGGTTCGAATCGTGCTATCAAGACCCGCAGAAATGATCCATCGCCCATCTGGAGTGAAATCGAAAGAAGTAATTCGATTAGAGTGGCCCCACAGCTCTCGAACAACCTTTCGCGTTTCAGTATCGATAACTACAATGCTGAGGTTGTCGAGCGCTACGGCAAGAAGAGAGCCATGCAGACGCATGTCAGTAGCCGAGGCCTCCAGAGCCACTGCATCAATAAGCTTTCCAGTATTGAAGTCATGGAACGCAACCCTGCCATCAAAGGAGCACGACATAATTGTAGTGTTTCTAGCGTCAACAATGATACCAGTCACAGACTTAGAATGCGCCTGTGACACCCGTCGTCTCAGCAAACCACTCTGCATGTTGTATACTGCAATACCACCATTGGAGGAACCAATGATGCCGAAATTGCCACAATGAGAGACGCATACCGATTTAACCAGGCCACCATCGACCGTTTCAAACTTGTACTTGCCGACAATACCCCTGGCTCCGCTCCACGTACGAGCACAGTTCGAGTTCTTGTGGCAGGTGAGAATGTTGTCCCATCGGTTTTGCTTGTCTCCCTGGTACGAGAGGCCAGTGATAAGAGGGAACTTCTCTTTGAGACTATGCTTCTGGGTCTTGGCTTTGCCGGTTCGCTGAGAGAACTCATGCGACTGCGCGTCCTTTCTCAGAGAGAAGCTCCACAAAGAGCTATCCTGCGCAGCAGAGAGGATAAAGTGAGATTCCTCGTCGGTGAAGGAAATAGTAGTCGGTGGTCGCGAGTGTCCGCCTCGCGATCGCAAATGTCGTGGCGGAGAGCTTATAGAGCTATTGCTAGCGCTGTTGGTAATAGCGGGGTCGAATACAAGTTCCTGAATGAGGTTATCGCCGCCATTCGACACAACAATTGGCTGGCCGTTGAGGAAGTGGGCGTTGGCCACGCCCCCGGCCTTCTCGTCATGGACTGCTCGCACCGAGTGTATTCGCTTACGCAAGTTCAGATCATAGAAGAAGAGATCACCAGCGGCAGTACCAACGGCCAGCTGCGCGGATCCATCAGTTCTGAACGACATGGTCGTAATTCGCTCGCTGACTCCCAGGGTAAAAAGAATCTTACCCTTCTTCAAGTTGTACACATGTACATCTCCATTGGTAGTAGCCACAGCCATGATATCAAGAGCAGGAGCACTTTCAACTGTCGCGATGGGGTGCTCAAACTTGTCCTCTGTGTAGATCAGCTTGCCGGTTCTTACGTTGAATAGCAACAAACAAGCATCGGTTACCACCACAATCTTGTTGAGATAAGTCGGCAAATGGACAATCTGCAGAACTTTACCGACCACGGTAGGGATCTTGTAGTTGGTGTACTCCTCAAACTCTTCATGGGGAGCCTTTGGATTAGTCTTGTAGACATAAACCATGCTCTCAGTCGCGCAGACAAAGTATTCTCCAAACAGTAGCAAATCCTTGATGGGGGAAATATCTCCGTCAGCATTCTCTGGCAGCTCAATCGCCTTTAGCAGCTTGCCTCGCTTGAAAATGCCAAAAGACCGCCCCCAAGAAGCAAACACATAGTGGAAATGCGTGTGCAACTTGGTAATTGGTGAAGGAGTCTGCGGACTCGAAACGAACAGCAAATGCAGAGTCGAGGCGTCGAATATCTGGAAGCTGTTGCCTACCGACGAGGTTATCGTGAACGACTGGCCGAGAGATCCAACTGCAATGGGCACCCGATTCGTAACAAGGCCAATAGTCCTGAAAGGAGAGAAGATCTTAGACCCAGACCTCCGGGCCTTTTCCTCAGCTCCGCCATTTACGAGCTTTCTCCTCTTCGTGGCATCGACCATTTTTGACGCTAATCTCGAGGTTCTAGGGGAATTGATTTTTCAAATCAGTGTGATCGGCGATAAAAAAATTCTGGATCGCCGTATTTTTGGGGCCGCCTCAGTACATCCCATCACCAAACGATCTTTAATATGTATGATACACGAGCGACATTTCCGTGCCCCTTACTGTGCTCCACACTCTTGTTGCTGCGGTCAACGGCTCATTTCACAGTATGAACAATTGGAAAAGAATCATTGCTTATTGTCGGATATAAAATTGTTTGTGTCGATATATTCGCAGTATTATAAACGTCAAGATTGGTGCGCGTTGTGGCGGCGGTATCCCCACAACATGGAGCACGCAAATGCAGCATTGACCAATGCCAGGGAGTGCAATTAGAGCTTCTATGAGGGATGTGAGGGAGAATATTTGCGATTCCATGCTGGTCCTTCGTTTTGATACCCATTTGAGTCTTTCATGCTATCGCTTGTCGGTTGTCGCAGTGTCGCATTGCCAGAGGGATAAGTGCGTGACTTTCACGTGATGTCCAGCCGTACGCCCCTCTCACCGTTCCCCCGGTGACAACCATGCAGCCCATGTGCGTAGTCCCCGAGGCCAGAGACGCCTTTGGGTTTATCGAGGACCAAACACAAAAAGGCCTTATTTGCTTGCTCGGGCAGAACAAGGTTTTGGTTCTTTACCTTTCTACTGCATTTTAAAGTTACGCCATACAAATACGATGAGCATGGACGGAGAGATTGATCCACTCGCTCCTGTGGACAGTGGCTTTGACACAAAGTCTCTGGAAGACCTCTCAAGGCGATCCTCGGATTCTGTGCCTAACCTGAACGGCAGAGAAGAGCACAACGGACATCGGTTCGTATTCTCTGCGTCTAAGCGCTCAGCATCTCAGCCAGCTGCCATGACCCGGGGATCAGCATCGTCCTCGTCGACCACCTGGTCCGGGATGGATATGACTTCTATCCCCAAGATTGGCAAGATTGGCGTCTGCGCAATGGATTCGAAGGCTCGATCCAAGCCCTGTAGACATATTCTCAACAAGCTCATTGAGCACGGCGAATTTGAGACGGTAATCTTTGGTGACAAGGTGATTTTGGACGAGACTGTCGAGAACTGGCCCACCTGCGATTTCCTGATCTGCTTCTTCTCGACTGGGTTCCCCCTGCAAAAGGCCATTCAGTACGTCGAGCTGAGGAAGCCATTCCTGGTTAACGATCTCGAGTTGCAAAAAGTGCTGTGGGATCGACGACTTGTGTTGCGGCTGCTTGATTCCTGCAGCGTCCTGAGCCCTAAGCGAATTGTCATTTCGCGTGATGGTGGGCCCAAGATTGATTCCAAGGTGGCCCAAAAGCTGAGAGATAAGGGAGTTAATCTAGATCCAGACCCAGAGCTCTCCTTTGATATGATTGACGATGGCGAAACCCTCAGGTGTTCGGATGGACGGACTTTGCGCAAACCGTTCGTAGAGAAGCCCGTGGACGGAGAGGACCACAACATCTACGTCTACTACAATAAAGAGAAAGGCGGCGGCGGTCGACGGCTTTTTAGAAAGGTTGGCAACAAGTCTTCTGAATACGACCCGGAGTTGACGACCCCACGAACACAGGGATCGTATATTTACGAAGAGTTCATGGACACTGACAATTTTGAGGATGTTAAGGCATATACAGTCGGCAAGAACTTTTGCCATGCTGAGACCCGTAAGAGTCCTGTGGTGGATGGAATTGTCCGGCGTAACACATATGGCAAGGAGATACGGTTTGTCACCAAGCTCAGCGACGATGAAGTGCGTATGGCCTCGAACATCTCCGAGGCATTTGAGCAGACCATTTGCGGGTTCGATCTTCTTCGAGTCAACGGTAAGAGCTATGTCATCGACGTCAATGGCTTTTCATTCGTCAAGGACAATAAGGAGTACTATGACAATTGTGCGCGGATCTTGCGGCAGCTGTTCTTGAAGGCGAAGCGGGATCGAGAGAAGAACGCTGCAGCCAACGAGCCAGCTTCAAGCGCCGAGGAAAAGCAGCAGAAATGGGTGCTCAAGGGCCAGGTTACAGTGGTCAGGCACGCAGACCGTACTCCAAAGCAAAAGTTTAAGTTCTCCTTCAAGTCTCGCTTGTTTATTGACTTGCTCCAGGGTCACAAGTTTGAAGTCATTATTCGCGAGAAGGATCACTTGCACAGGGTTTTAGATGCAGTGGTAGAGGCTCAGCGGACTGGAATCGAAGACGAGGCTAAGCTTGCCCAACTCAAGACTGCGCTGGAGAAGAAGATGGATCTACCTGGTACGAAAGTACAGATAAAGCCGACTCTGAATAAGGAGACAGAAGAGGTAGAGAAGGTACAACTCATTATTAAGTGGGGCGGTGAACCGACTCATTCTGCGCGGTACCAAACGGTAGATCTCGGGGAGCAGCTGCGAAAAGACATTATGCTTTTGAACAAAAATGCGTTGGATGATGTCAAGATTTTTACTTCTTCCGAGCGTCGAGTAATTGCCTCGGCAAACCTCTTCGCCACTGCGTTCCTTGATAGTGAGGAGATCCCTGATTCTCTGATATCGGTGCGAAAGGACCTGCTCGACGATTCTAACGCTGCCAAAGACCTCATGGACAAAGTAAAGAAGAAGCTCAAGCCTATGCTGCGAAAAGGTATGGACCCGCCTCCACAGTTTACGTGGCCAGCCAAAGTCCCTGAGCCATTCATTGTGCTCAGCCGAGTAGTTGAACTCATGAATTACCACAGATCAGTACTAGAGTACAACTACCAGCATAAGGACGTTAACCAGTTCCAGTCGCGTTGGTGCTGCAATGAGGACCCATACCTGTTCCGCGAGCGATGGGACAAGCTTTTCTCCGAGTTTGAAACGGTCGACAAGGTTGACCCGTCCAAAATTTCTGAACTCTACGATACTATGAAGTTTGACGGTTTGCACAATCGGCAGTTCCTTGAGAATGTTTTCCTGGCGGACCCGGAAGTGCATGCTGCGTTAGAGCCATCGCAGTATCACATCCCAAGCCTCAAAGTACACGTCCATGGATTTGAACACCCTCCTCTTTCGCCGCTGGTCGGTTCTGGGTCGGCGACGTTTGGCAAGCATTCGTCGGCAAGCTCGAGCAATGGCAATTCCTCTTCGTCTGACCGGTCCAACTCTGGAGATGTCAAGTCCAAGTCGGACAAGTCTGCATCTGATAAGTGTGGGCCATTTGACGGGCCAGAATACAGCCACCTACGTGAACTGTACAAGCTAGCGAAAATCATGTTTGACTTTATATGCCCACAGGAATACGGCATTGAAGAAAAAGAGAAGCTTGATATTGGGTTACTCACCTCTCTACCTCTGGTGAAGCAGATTCTCAGCGATATTGATCACATGAAAGCTACGGATACTGGTGGGGCTAGCGTCTATTATTTCACCAAGGAGTCGCATATTTACACGCTTCTCAATGTTATCTACGAATCGCAGGTGCCTACGCGGATAGCTCGTAACTCGCTTCCGGAGTTGGACTATCTGACTCAGATCACATTTGAGCTCTATGAGTCGGCCGATCCACAGACAGCTGAAAAGCGATATAGCATTCGCATCACCATTTCACCTGGGTGCAATACGCAGGATCCGCTCGATATCCAATTGGATTCCAAGCACTGCATCTCCTGCATCCCTAAGATTGGTCTCACTCGGCACCTTGACAGCGACCTTGTAACTAGTCGGCTTCGAAACCGCTTCTCCCGTGTTTCCATGCCTCGAAAATTCATCCCTGTGAACATTTCGTCGACGTAATATTCGACAGTTCAATAGCTAACTTTATAAAAAATACAAGTGTTGCTACGGGTTGACTGGAAAAATTGAAGCGAGCTTATTCCTACGAGGATGGCAGATATTGTCGGCTTTTGGCAAGGCCCAGGTGTACAATACAACTCAACTAGTAAAATTAAAAGACTGTGTGCCTCAAAGTGCTGAAAATCAAGGGTGCCAAAAGGCACGAGGAAGGAAATTGAGCAGGGAAAACGGGGTTTATATAGACAAAATTTGGGCAAGGGTTGCCGAAACCGGGAGCCATTGATATTACAACGGTATTTGATACATATATATCAAAATTCATGGCCCACACACAGACTTTCGAGAGATAGTTCTTGATTAGAGTCAACAGGTCGTAAAGTGATGCCGTAGAGCTGATGGAAATCAAACTTCTATTGAGGGTTGTTAAATAATGTATGAAATACCGTAGACAACTACAGTACAAGTAGGCGCCGAGTACAACCCGACGCGAAACAAAAATGCCATGATAAATTCCTTTCTAAACACAATTGTTAAACATAAGCCAATTGTTCAAACAGTGCAGAGATACTCTCGCCGTGATGGTTTCGTCGGATGCATTCGGCAAAGATGGGCGAAATGTCAATCACCGTCAGCTTGTCGGCCCGCTCCACCCGCTCCGGCGCAATGGGATACGTGTTAGTGACCACGATCTGGTCAATGCACGGACAGTCATTCAGCTCCTCGAGCGAATCACCGCCGAACACACCATGCGAAGCGACAATGTACACCTGCTTGGCGCCACAATTGAGCCGGCAGTGCTCAGCCGCGGCAATAAACGACCCCGGCTTGTCAATCATGTCGTCAATGATAATAGCAGTCTTATCCCGCACATCGCCAACAAGCGTAATGAGCTTCTCGAGGTGGAAGTGCTCCTCCTCGTCGTCGTCGGAGCCGGCCGCGTCAACGGTGCCGCCGAGCGCATGCGGCTGGTCCACGTGACTGACGCCATCCTGCGGCGCAGTCTCACTCTCGGCCGCCGCACGGTCCGCAGAGCTCTCCCCCGAGGTGTTGCCCTCGGCCTCGCCGTCAAACGGCGACTGGTAGTCGTCATCGACAACGTGGCCCTGGACGACCCGCGCGACCTGGATCCCGTGGGCGTTGACCACGTCCTCCTCGTCCGACGAGTCGTCGAGGCTCGGCGACGACGCCGTTGCCTGGGCGACGACGCCATTGGGCGTTGCCCGGACGCTCTTGTTGTTGTCGCTGCCCGCGCGCCGGATCGGCTTGTCCTTGGTCCGGCGCCGGTCCGTGTGGATCATGGCAAAGTTGACCTTGAGCGCGTCCGCCAGCGTCGTGACCCGCTTCGTGCCGCCCGGGTTCTTGGACACAATGACCGCCGACCGGTAGTCGGGCACGTTGTGCCGGATCCACCGCGCCAGCGTCGGCCCCGCGTACAGATTGTCCACCGGCCGCGAGAAAAAGCCCTGCATCTGCGTCGCATGGAGATCCATGGTGATCACGTGGTCCGCACCGGCCATGATGAGCAAATTGGCCAGCATGCGCGCCGTGATGGCGCCCCGGTGCTTCTTCATCTTGGACTGCTTCGAGTACGGGAAGAAGGGGATCACCGCGGTGATCTTGTTCGCCGACCCGCCCCGGCACCCCGAAATGAGGATGAGCAGCTCCATGATGTGGTCGTTGATCGTGTCCGACCCGGACTGGATCACGTATACGTCCTCATCCCGCACCGAAACGCCAATCTCGACCGACGTCTCGCCGTTCGCAAACTTCTTGAGCGTGCAAGGCCCCGGCTCCACGCCCAGCCGGTCGCAGATCATCTTCCCCAGCTCCGGGTGTGAGCTGCCCACGAAAACATGTGACTTTCGCATCCTTGACTATCCAATCCTCGCTCTTTGCGACCGCTCTGGTTGGTCGATGTTTCCCCGGGCCGCGATTTGAAAAATTCCCAAATTTTTCTTATCTCCCACCGCGCGCCCCGCACCACCAAATCCGGCCGTTGTCCCCGGCCTTGTCTCTCCCACCGCCTCCTCGTTACGCCGTAACAAACCCTACCCCCAACCGCATATCAACCCTCTTCGCCTCCAACCATTCCCTGCGCTTGCAATTGGGGGGCCAGCCCCCCAAACCCCCTGTAGCTGGGGGCTAGCCCCCAGACCCCCTTTAGCAAATCCTCCAACTGCGCTTTGCTCTACGCTGTGATGGCATTACTCGATAGATCAGGAACTACATAAGCGCTACGCTAATATGGCTGGCCATTGAGCCATATTTGCGATGCAAGGTCGGAGACTGATAACGGTATGCCGGATCCGAGGCGAAGCCGAGCCCCGGGGGGTTTGGGGGGCTGGCCCCCCAAGTACGCCAGACTGCTAGTGAGGCTAGTGAGGCTGGTGAGGCTGGTGAGGCTGGTGAGGCTGGTGAGGCTGGTGAGCGTACGGCTGAACCCCGGTTAGCCCGAATAGGCAAGACATCAACAAATCAACATTGGCGAGAATATCATTACGGTACACTATGCTACAACAGAGGTCAAAGGGAGGAGATAATAAATAAGGAGGGCAAAAAGGGCCGTGCAAAGGTCTATCCTAGGCCCCCGAATGGCCCGCGGATTCGCCGGGCCAGTTGCATGTCTTTTTGCATGATGGTCACCCGCTTGGCGTGGATGGCCAGAAGGTTAGTATCTTCGAAGAGGTGGACAAGAAACGCCTCGGCGGCCTCCTGCAGCGCCAGGATGGCCACAGACTGCCATCGCAGCTCCAAATCGTGGTAGAACGAGTTACATATCTCCCGCACTAGTCTTGCAAACGGCAGTTTACGCAGTAATAGCTCCGTCGACTTCTGGTACGCACGGATCTCGCGCAGCGCTTTGGTGCCGGGCCTGTAGCGCCGCTTTTTCTTAGTGGGTACCGGGTCTTGATCTATTCTCAGGGGTCAGCTCGGGTGTATGTCCAATTGAGCTTCACTTACGCGTCAGATGCTTGGTCGCTGGCCGCTTGGCCATCTGCTTCCCGCCCCCACTGCTTTTGGCTCGGTCCCTTCCAGCTGTCGACGTGGAAGACGTGTTGAACCGTGCCATTTGGTACTGCCTGGAGGTGTGGAAAATTCAATAAACGCGTGTGTTAACAGAAAGCGAACATAATTATGTTTGGGCCGCGCGCCGTTGCTAATTCAGCCCGCAGTATGCTTCCACCCCAGCACGCCCAGCACGCCCATCTCGCGTATATCGATCTGTATCTGTGGTACATTTATGAGAACGTTATGTAGCTAATCGATCATCTACACGAGTCTATGAACCCAATTATGGGGCTAGTCCCAAACTCTCGTAGCCTCCCTAAATCCCATACCTGCGGAGACCCGAGTCTTATGCGATTTCAATCATGCCTGTTTATAGCTATACTAATCTAGGTGCACAATATTCTACTCAATTACTTATTAATTGGCCAGTTTGATCAATTCATTCCTATCAACCTGCGTTAGCACCATCGCTTAATGTATAGCTGTGTCGGTCGACATCTTCGTACGTACGTACGTAGTACGAGTACGCGTAAGTACGTACGTAAGTACTAGTACTAAAATAAATATCACTGAATTAACGGACTCAAATTTGAACTTCGCCTAGTTCAAGCCCCTAGCTTGTACCAAGGAGAGCTGAAAATGGCAGATGCGTTCAAGCTGGTGGAAAGAAAAGATGACGGCTTCACGGGAAAGAGAAAGAATAGAAAAAACAAGTTCAAAGTCAACGTCGATAAATCAATAGATGACCACCTAAACGCATTAAGTGACAAGAAAGCTATCATGGAGAGATCAAAGTTCTTGCCAAAACTTCGCGAAGCCCTCAAGGAGCTCGGAATTGAAAAAGATAATGTCAAATACATCCGCTGCCTGGCCCTAGGGTCGCCGATCGACTCAGCATGCTGCAACGCAGCCATGTATCAGCTTGCACTGCTCCAAATCATCCAATCCGATCTCGAAGTTAAAAGTGACAACATCTCCGTTTATGATCCGGTATTTGCGCCAATGGATCTGCAGCTATTCGAAAAGCTCGGCTACGCAATAGCCGAGGAGGATCCACAAGACATAGCCGACCGAGACGACTGTCTGTTTTACATGCCGCATGCTCCTACATCGCTAACGAACGAAATCTTGGGCAAACTTCATATTAAATTGGTTATCGGTAATCATATCCCTGAGTTCGACACAAGGATAAATGATGAGAATGCCAAAGAGTACCCATTCTTAAAAGAGGCTATTGACGATCTCCTCGGCGATAAGCTAAAGTACCAAGCAATTTCCATCAGTAACAAACTGGCATACAAGGAACACTATTTCCAAGCAGTCAACGATTTGGCAGTTACGATCCGAAAATGATGCAATGTACCAACAATGTAATGAATGTTATGACCCTACCCACTTCACTATGAACAAACAGTTCCAATATATATAACGACTACAATGGGAGGGAGCAAATAAATCATACACAATTATATTAAACAGTTAAATCAAAATTTTCATCAATACTTCACAATTCTAGTTATCCTTTTCGTACTTCTCCCAGTTGTTGAGAATATCCTTAATCTTATCACTGCCAGTGAGCTTGTAAACCTCCTCAAAGTACTCCTTGGTCAGCTGGAATGGCTTGGCGGTCAAGTTTGGAATGTACTTGCCGATAAGGCTGGCCGGCTTGACAGCAGACTTTGGAATCTTCTTGACCAAGAATCGCTGGAATGGCTTGACACCGCTTCGCAGGTACGACGAGTGGAATGGCACAGAAATACCCTTGAGTGGAATGACGGCATAGCCTCGCTCAAGGTCAATTGGCTGTGGCTTGGCAAGGCTTCGCGCGCTCACCTCGCTGACAATCTCATGCAAATGCTCCTTGACCTGCTCAACAGGCATAGACTGCAGCAGCTTGTCAATGTTGATCTTCTGGACCTTGAGAACGTTAAGAACGTTGGTCAGAGTATCCAGAGCTCGGAGATCACCAGCAGCAACGTACTGCTGGTTCTCAACGTTGTAGTTGACAATCTCAAGCAGCCACTCAGTCTTGTTGCCAATCTCATCAACAACAAATCGAAGAGCAGTGTCATCGAAAGTGGCAGAGACTCGAGATGGGTTGACAGCAACCATACCGTAGTTGGATCGGCCAGCAGCGTCTCGTGGAACGGCAACCTGCATGGTCATACCTCGGTAGAACACAACGTCAACGAGGGACTCGATTGGCATAACATCAGCCAAAGAAGTCAATGCGGAGTACTCACCAAGGGAGTGGCCGGCGAAGCTAGAGTCGGCAGCAATAAGACCCTTGGACTTCATGTCCTCGAAAGAGGCCTTCTCCATAAGAGTAAGAGCTGGCTGAGTGAACTGAGTAGCGGACAGCAGACCGGTTGGAGCTCGGAAAGTGTAAGAGTCAGTAGTCTCATCAATGCTCTTGAAGATCTTCTCCGACTTGATGGAGCCATCCTCAGCAATCGACTCGAACATCATAGAAATGTAGTTCGCTCGAATGGCCTTACCTCGGGCACCACCAAAGTGGACAGTAAGCTCCTTAGGGTTGTTCTTGACAATGTCAATGATGGAGAAGCCGTAGTTGTTGAGGAAGTGGATATCGGCTCGGTCCCAGACGGATCGAGCAACAGCACTGGACTCGTACAAGTCCATACCCATACCCTGCTCCTGGGAGCCCTGGCCAGTGAAGACATAGGAAGAAACTGGCTGGTCGACCTCGGCCTCACCAACAAGAACAGCCTCCTGAGTCTCTCGCTTGACAGACTCGACCTTGATGATCTTTCGGCCGTTAATCATACCAATGTGCTCCAATCGGGTCTCAATGTCGTCGTTTGGAAGAACCATGCCAACGAACTTGCAGTTGAAGGCTCGAACTCGCTTGATGTTGTTCTCAGCAGCCCAGGTCTCGACCAAAGATCGAACAGAAGCAGACGAGTACATACCGTGGGTGATAGTACCAATCAAGTTAGCGTAAGTAGCAAAGACTCGGGACACGTGGATAGGGTTGTAGTCACCGGAGACGTTGGCATAGCCCTCGTTAGAAGATGGAGCACGAGAGACGAGAGAAGTACCACCAGCGTTGAGTGGAATGGAGTTCTCAAAGTAGACTGGCTGCTCGATAGTAGCACCATGTCGCTCGAGGTAGTCAATGACTGGGTTGCCATAAGACTCACCCGCCTCGTAGTCGACAGTACCAAGCTGGATGATCTCCTTGGTTGGAAGCTCAAGGAGAACCTGGCCAGTGGTCTGAACAGATGCAAAGACATCCTTAGACTTGAACTTGACGAAAGTCTCGGTTCGGAAGATAAGAGTCTTGCCCAGGAGGTCAACAGAAGAGTCGTCAAGCTGGAACCACTCCTTGGAGCAGAGAACAGCAACGTCCTTTGGAGTCTTAAGCTCAACCTCTCGAGGAGTCTCCTCCTTTCGCTGGAAGGTGTTCTCAAAGTCAGAGTAAGCACCTCGGTACAAGAACTGAGAAGTAACCTCCATGACTGGAGTACCGTCCTCTCGCTTCAGGATGCCAGACACCTCAACAATCTTACCGGAAGCCTCGTTGAGGACAGCCTTGAGACGAGCAGTAGTAGTGACCTTGTCACCCTTCTTCAGTGGCTCAGCACCTGGGAACATGGAGAAGCCGTTGGAAAGGTGGACAAGTCGCAGAATATCACCATCAATAGCCTTAGGGAAGATAGCCTTGATGATAGCCTTCCAACCAGTAACAATAGCAAAGTCCATTGGAGCATAGGTAACATTGTTTGGTCGCTCGACGAAGGCCTCGCCGTTGTTGCCGACGGCGTGGCAGAAATCAGCAATGGACTTGGACTCGACAGTGATGGTGTCGCCGTCCCATGGCTTGGTGATGTCAATGTTAGTATCGTACTTCTCGGTCTCACCGAACCACGCTCGCCAGTAGAACTGCTTGATTCGGTCGTTTCGGTCCTCCATAACCTCCTGGATTGGAGCGAAACCAACACCTGGGCAGTAGGTGTACAAGAGGTCCAAAGCAACAGGCTTCTTCTCATAAGCACGCTCCTCAATAAGCTGAACCTTGATAAGATCCTTAGACTGAAGAGAGATCTCGACAACCTTAGTCATCTTGCCGTTGATTGGCTCAGAAACGACAAGCTTGGTCTTACCTGGAGTACTAGCGTCGGTAATCTCAACCTTGAGGCCTCGGACTGGAGCAAGGATCTGTCGAATAGCATTTGGCAGGTGCTTAGAACCCTGGACAATGAACTTGGTAGACAGAAGGCAGTATCTCCAAGAGTAGGACTCGCCAGCAAGCAGGTCAAGCCAGTCTTCGTGAGATGGGACAGCTGGGGCGTTGCTGGAGGCATCAATCTTGTAAACAACGTTATCGCCGCTGTGAGAAATAGAGACAGCAGCAAACGCCTTACTGGTGAGCTCTCGCTCAGTGCGTGGTGGCTTGCCACCGAATGACTCAACAAGTGGGATCTTGGACTCGTCGCCGCCATAGACGTCCTTAAGCAGTCGCTCAATGTGGCCGTCGTGGACATCGTCAAGAATCTTCTTGATTGGAGTGTCAACCTCAGTGGAGAACTTGGCGGCAACTGGGCCGTGAAGAATACAAGTTCGGCCAACGTCCTCGTCAACAACAGCAGCAAGGTCCTCAGACTGCCACAGAGAGTCCTTCTTGAAGTACCACTCAAAGTTCTCGTCAAGCACTGGAACAAATGGAACTGGCTTCTGGGTTGGCCGTCGGGAGAGCATGAGGAAGTAGTCCTTGTCCTGGGCGTTGATGATCTGCTTAGTCGACTCTGGGTAAGCCTTGAACACTCGGTCAAGAGTGGTGAACGGATCATCAAGCTCGGTGAAGGACTGCAGCACGGAGAGCTTACCAGAGTCGGTGGTGAATCGCTCTTCGAGACGTCGGATAACGTCACCAGTGAAGTTTCGAAGAGAAATATCGATCCATCGCTTCTCCTTCTTAACGTAAAGGAGATCAACCAATCGCTGGACGACCTCGCCGTAGGTCATGTCCTCAAGATCAACGACCTCACCAGCGCTGTTTCGGCCGAACCAAACCTTCTGGAAGTCGGCATTGAGACGCTTGATGATGTAGTCTCGCTTGGCGTTGAGAGCCTCAACTCGCTTGTTTCGTGGCAGGTTGAAGATGGTGTTATCAAGCTCCTGCCAGAACAAAACACCTCGAGTAGCGAGCTTGTGAATTGGCTCGCCCATCTCAGAGTTGACAGTGATGATGCCGCCGGTTGACTTCTTGTAAGTCTTCTCCCAGTCCTTGTCGTCAACACCTGGAGCATCAACAATGGCCTGCTTGGCAGCTGGAGAAGTGTAAGCCTCCTTGGCGATCATGACACGGGAACCCATGAGGAAACCATCGAATGGCATTGGTGGGTAAGAGAATTCGGTGGACCACTCACCAGTGAGGTATGGGTAAGTATCCTCGGCGGAACCGAAACCGGAACCGGCAACAAGAATGATGTTAGGCTGTCGTCGGATTCGCGAGTACATTTGGAGCAATGGGGCGTGGAAGTCCTCAAAGGAGTGGTGACCACCACCTCGACCACCGGTCCACTGGACAACAACTGGGAAGTGTGGGTTAGCCTTGGCGATGGCAACACACGTGCCAATGGAGTCAACAGTACCTGGCTTGAAGGAGATGTGCTTCAGGCCGAGGTTTCGAATGTACTCGTTGGCAACCTCAACGGATGGGACACCGGCACCAATGGTGAGGCCCTCAATTGGGTAGCCTTCGGTTCGCAGTCGCTCAATAAGAGGAATGCACCACTGCAGCATGGCTGGGTTAACGTAGAGAACGTTAAGGGAGATGCCGACACCTGGCTTGGTAGACTTGACGATCTTGTCAAAGGCATTGGTGAGCATAGAAGGCATGAAGTAACCACCACCAGCAAGCTCAATGTGGTAACCAGCGCTAAGAGTAGCGGCAACAAACTCTGGTCGAACAGTGGTTGGGGTCATACCTGGGACCATGAGAGGAGGTCGACCCAAGAGTCGCGAGAACTTGGTGTCGACGAAGGTAGCGCCAGAAGAGGTCTTAACCAGCTTTGGAGAGTACTCCTTAACCCAGTCAATGGCGAACTTGACGGTGCCCTCTTCTCGGTCGAAGATCTCCTGCTTGTAGCCAAAGTCGTCCTGAGAGGCAGAGCCATCAAGAACACCGGCGAGGATAACACGGACACCAGTACCGTCCTTGTTTCGGTGGGTTAGCAGACCGAGGCCAGAAATACCGCCAGGGCCAAAGTCAACAATGTGAGTAGTAGAGAACTTGGTGGCAGTCTCCCAGTTGACTGGCAGCTGGGTGATGAGCTCGGTGAGTCGGCCGACAATGGAAGTCTTGAGCTGTCGCAAGTCGGAGCCATCGTAGGTGTCAAACACTGGGATGGCGAGGCTCTCTGGAGCAAACTCGACGTTGGCCTGCTTGAGGTCAGCGATGATAACGTCAGTGCCTCCGGCAAGCAAAGGAGAGTGGAACGGCGAGGTGATTGGCAAGAATCGGCTCGAGAACTTGAGCTTTCGCTCAGAGTGTGGCACACGGCCCTGGTTGAGGCCGGTTGGGGCCTTGGCCTTTCGCAGCGCAAGGTTGAGACCGTACAGGGACTGTGGTGGGCCGGTGACGACCATGTTTCGGGCGCCGTTGATGAGGGAGATGACAATGTGCTTCTCCTCTGGCAAGTGCTTGTTAGTAGCGTCGACAAACTCCTGGATCTGGTCTCGCGACAGGTCTCGGATCGAGAGCATTGGGGATGGCTTGCCCTCGCCCTCGGCGACCGAGTCCTCGAGCACCGATGGGGAGAGCGAGGTGTGTGGGTACTGCTGCTGGCACCGCAGGCCAATGTAGAAGAAGATGGTCATGGCCTTGACGGCGGCCTCAAAGAAGGACTCCCACGAGTCGGCGGATGCAATGGCCACGGCGGTCACGAGACCCTGGGAGTGGCCAGTAGCGCCGGCAAAGTAGTTTCGCAGCTCGCCTGGGGTCTTGCCGAGAACTCGGGCCGTGACGGCGTAGTGCGCAAGCTGGATAACACCAATGACTGGGACAGAGACTGGCGCGTAGATCAAGTAGTCATTGTCTGGGGTGGTCTCTGGTCGCTTGAGCCATCGCAGAATGTCGAGGCCCTTGGTGTAGATCTTCGAGGCGGCCGGGTGCTCTCGCGAAAGAGAGAGCAGCTTCTCGGCGACAAGCTCGATAAAGTCGGAGATGGTGCCGTTGTAAATGTCGTAGATTTCTCGCAGCTCGTCAAAGTACTCCTCGGTGTTGCCCTGGCCGCCAAAGATGGCGTGGACGGAGGCCTCCTTCTCGGATACAGCACGCAGCAGGGCTGGCTCGTACGGCTTAATTGGTCGGTTGGCGGCCAGTCGGGCAGAGTAGTAGGCCTTGACGACCTTCTTGATCTTAGCGGCGGTGGTCTGCGAAGAGCCCTCGGCCGGCTCCTCCTGCTGGAGAGCGGCGGCGACGGCGTGGACGTCGTTACCTCGCAGGTATCGGGTCTCGAATTCGGTGAGAACGAGAGCAAGCACGTCATCGTATGGGCCTGGCTCCTGCTCTACGAGGCCGGCGGCGAAGCCGAGGAAAGCGGCAAGGAGCTCGGTGGACGAGGCAGGCTCATCGTCGCCGGCCTTGTCGTCGGTGGCCTGGGGCAGGGTCGCGGCGAACTGGTCCTTGAGCTGGGTGCAATTAAGGTAGAGTGAGGTTGGCACGAGCAAGGTGTGCTCGATGTCACCGTGGCTCAGGACGAGCGGACGCAGCGAAGCAGCCGAGTGAGGCGTTGACACGCCAGTAACTGTTCCGTACATGTTATAACGTCTGTTTCGCAAAAATGGTTAGTGATTCGTGTCCCCCCCCCCTGTGTTGGCTGATTCGAACTTACCAATATCTTATCAGTATCGGCACGATAATGATCAATTAGTCTCTTGATTTTGATTAACGGCAAATTCAAGACTCTTCTTCCAAGTTTCCAAACCGGATATGGACTCGCTTCCTTCTGGCCAATCAGTTAGCGGCAATTCCGCGTTTGCACCACCCACACTTACGATAATTTCACAATAAAAACAAGGCCCTCGCTTCCAGAATCCTTTCGACTCGGATCACTCAAATCTCGCGGGTAAGGTATGGAGATCTGTCCCGTAAGGAATAAGTATAGGGAAAGAAAGTTACGGTGGGAAAACGAGAAAGGGAGAAAAAAAGCAGGCTTTTCAATGGCTTTTACCTTTTGATTCAAAAAAAACGCAGCCGACCTTTTAGAATGCACCCAGCTGTGCTCATCGTCCTCGGCACGGCTTTATCGCTCTCCTCGAGGGTTGCACAACAAAATTTTTCACCAACAAATCCCCAACCTAATTATGGTTAACTGGTTAATTAATCTTATCTTCCCGGTGCAGCCTCATCCCCTGCGCTTATCGTCGTGGCTCAACAGGGCCTGCAGCGCGCTCCGGAGGACCGGATCAAAGGTGATGCAACATCCATGCTGTTGGGCCCCTCAACAAACTACCCAACCATAACCCTGAATTCAGCCGCGCATGGCACGGCTTGCCACACCGCTGTCGCTGGCCGCCAGCCTGCCTAGTACGGGCATCGGGGGCAGTCTCTGGGGTGCGAGTGGCAAGCAGACAGACTGTGCCAGAGTGGGAGGTGTGTAGCGGTCGCTTGGCTAGACGGCAGATCCTGTAATATTGTTGGACCGTTTGTTGGGCTGCGCGCTGCAGGGTTTTTCCGGGGGTCGGGTCCGGGTTCGGGCGTGCATTACGACGCCGCCGCACTCTGCGCGGCGTTCATTCCTCGCATTTCATACATTGATTCTTTGTGGGGGGGGAGGCTAAGCACGTATTTCTCAGGCGTGATTCGTCCCCTTGGGGCCCAACCGCCGTCAGATTACAAATCGCTTCCATGCTTGATATCGGGTGCTGCCGCCACTCCTAATGACAATTCAACGCTGGTGATGAATGCAAGGATAGACATTACTGGGGGTTGAATTGTTGATATCAACATTTTAGCTTCGTAAGCTCACCAGGTTGAAGTCTGCACACGGTTGGTATTGCATCATGCTTAGAAATGTCAATGTACGGATACCGAATAGCGAATAGATCCAATGTTACCTGTTATAGTTCACGGTAATTGTTGCAAAATACCCGGGCGGTTGGTCAATTGGAGTTGTTGGAGTTGTTGATGGGTTGTGGCGTCTGCGTGACTTGGCTGCTGTAATATTCCCAGCGTAATTGCCGCATTTTACCGGTCCTGGTATTTTCCCACTCGATTCTCTACGTGAGCCAAGAAATACTCTCATTGATCTTAGTACCTTGAATTCCAATCAATCCATATCACGGTGAATATTCGATGTCATTCCTGGTCATTATACTTTGGTGAAGCGCATCGGTAGTTGGAGCCAAAAGTATACTTAGAGTTTTACAATCCAGATAACATTGCTGAAATGCTACTGTCTACCAAAGGTAGGTACAGCAATCCATTATGACTATGAGATCTTATAATCCTAGTGACAATACAGACAATTGACTACGGCGCTTTGTATCGTAGTTCCGCTGGCTTTTTTTTAATAGCAGATTGGATAATTCTTCGCACTACAGTAGTATAACACACACCTGTAACGGTAAATCAAACGGGTGTCAAAGCTTATCGTCAAATGCCGGTAGAATCTCTGTACCATCAATTTAAAATTACACTTTATCTGATCGGTATCATGTTGAACCGTTGCAATCGTGAGACACCGTTGGTACTGAAATTTCTACCCGTAAAATTGAAAACTCCAATAAAATATGAGATAGTTATGTACGGGTAATTCGGTGATTAGCACGTCGACCAGAAATTTGAATAAGATTGTTCGGTACCAATTGTGTAATTTGAACGGGTCGATATTAAATATCTATTAATAGAGAAATGTATGTGTAGCAATAAACCGCTTGATTTAATTCTGTCTCAGCCACGAAACTAAGCATCTGGCGCTGGCTTAGCACCTGGAATAGAACCGTTAATAACCTTAATGTCAGTCTCCCCAGAATAACTCGACTGCGCCATTGATACCTCTTTTTTCTCGAGGTCAAACACCATATACGCTGACCTCAAAAACGTGTCGCCAAGAATATAGGGCTCTTCAGAAGTAGGAATAACGCCTAGAATATAATCACCTGGGAACTGGCCGACAATAACTTTCTCAGCTTCAATTACCATTTCGCTGCTGGGGACAACGATCTTGGCGCCGCGAAAGTTAAATTCAAAGTCCGGTTGGTCGTCCTTGCGCTCGGAGAGATAGTACAGCTGCGTACTGTCATCGAATTTGGCACTGAATTTGTCGGCTATTTTTTTAACCATGTCCTCGGGCAGATATGTGAACGTAGTTCCCGAATCCACCAGTACATTGAAGGAAGAAGTGCCCATATCTTTGCCGTCAACTTTGATTGCAGTAGACTCAATCATAAATGAATCCTTATGGGCTAGGGGAACTGTCAGCAAGTCACCCTTGTACTTTGCTGTATCGACACCACCAAAGAGAACCCGTCCCGTCGCAGCCTTGAGATTGTCCAGGTACATTGAATATGCATTGTGATGAATGTGGCCATGAACTTTGAGATTCTCTGGGACATTGATGTAGGTATCATTTGTTGCTTCGTTGCCCATGAGCCCAATTCCAAAGACGGGCATTCCCGCAGTCGGGTCATTGACAATCCCAAATATCTGGTCGTCGACCTTTGCTCCGGCAATGCTGATGGTATCGGAGACCCAGTCTCCGTGTGCCTCACCAGCGCCGTAGAAAATATTGAAATCGGAGCTGTTGAAAGCATAAGTCGACGAATTGTCGGGCTGGTAAGTGTTTTTCCTTTTTGTTTCTGGGCTGTTGACCCAGAGATCACTGGACCCAGTGTCCAGCAGTGCCTCCAAATTCTGTCCCGGAGTCCCCAATTCGAATGCAATAGTGAAGCTTCCGTATACTTTGGAGCTGTCATCTCGTTTTGCCAGCGAGTGGGAGGGAGGAGCTCGTTCGTGCCTCACTTGCATTGACACAGTGCCTTGACCTGTCTGGGCAGATTGAGCATCGCCCAATTGGGCACTACTCAATTGAGCACTACTCAATTCAGCACCACTCAACTGAGCACCACTCAACTGAGCCAATGGAATAAAAAGAGCGAAAGCAACCAATTGACCCCTCATCATGACTTTTGGCGTTTGTGGGACGGAAATGGTCCGGGATTTATACCGGCATTCAATGGCACTGGGGGAGGCTGTTCTCCTTGGCAACTCAAATCTCAATCTAATGTCTCAATGATATACACACCCGCCTCTAAACTCATTCAATGTCTTGCCGGAGTGAATCTGGGTTCGAGGATACAAAAAGGGGTGGTGGAGTCGCAGGAGGAAACAACTCGTTATTTTGCGTATATTAATAATAAACCAACTTGTACATATCAAAATCTTTTTCGTTAGACAGCGTCACTGGACATGTAGCTGAACCCTCGGAACTGCTCCTGCATAGCCTGGGTCAGGGTCGTGTTGACAGGAGTAAGGGCGGGCATCTCGCTGGTGAACTCCTGGTCGAAGTTAGAAACATCAGTAGCGTTTTGGATCTTGGGAACAAACGGTGGAGACACTCGGCAGTGGTAAATGTCGTCAAAGTTGATGTTCCGGAAGTACGGGTGCGCCATAATCTCCTCCGCGTCGCGCGGGCCGCTGCCGAGTCGCTTTTCGGGCTCTCTAGTGAGCAGCTGCTGGAGGATGGAGACCGAGTCGCGCGGCATGTGGATCGGGTAGAGCGGCTCGTCGGACAGGATGGCGTCAAACACTTCGTCGTCGTCCTCGCCGCGGAACGGGCTCTTGCCGAGGAGCATCTGATAAATAAGCACGCCAAAAGCCCACCAGTCGACGGCCCGGCCGTACTTTTGTTCGAGCAGAATCTCTGGCGCCATGAACTCGGGCGTGCCGCAAAAGGTGCCCGTCGTCTTGCCGTACCACATGTCCTCCTTGCACAGGCCGTAGTCGGCGATCTTGATGTGGCCCTGGAGGGTGAGCAGGATGTTGTCGAGCTTCAAGTCTCTGTAGATGACGCCATTGTCGTGGAAGTACTTGAGCGCCAGCAGCACCTCTGCGGCGTAGAACTGCGCCCGGCGCGGGGTGAACAGCTCCTTTTGAATGTGCCACATGAGGTCGCCGCCGGACACGTACTCCATGACAAAGTAGACACGGTTCTCCGTCTGGAAGCACGAATGCAGGTTGAGCAGGAACGGGTGGCGTTCGCGGTTGGCGATGAGGAAGACGCGCTTTTCGGACCGCGTCGACTCCACCTCGTCGTTCTCAATGATAAAGTCCTTCTTGAGCACCTTGATGGCGTAGAGGTTCTTGTTCTGGCTCGCCACGGGCGTCTCGTGCTTGGACTCGGCCAGCATGACCTTGCCAAAGTTGCCTTTGCCGAGCACGGCGAGGAAGTTGAAGTCGTCGAGGCCAATCTTTCGCCGCGGCTTTCGCTTCTCGACCACTGGTTTAACAGCGGGCTTGCTCTCTTCAACCGTTGGTGTCCCCTCCTCCTCCTCTTCTTCTACTTCTAGCACGGCTTTCTCTTCTTCTTCTTCTTCTTCTGGCACTGCTTCCTCATCTGGGACTGCTTCATCTGGGTGTTGTTGATGGTGGTGGTCCTCGTAGTAGTCGATGATGGGCTCGGGGAGCGGCTTTTGAGGCGCTGCGGAGCCCACTTGTTTGCGTTTGACGGGCTGTTTGGGCGGGGGCGCCGGAGGATGCGATGCGACAGGGGACGGCTGCTGTACCTGGGCGTACGGCGACTTAGGCAGCGGCCTCTGCTGCTGCTGCTGCTGCTGCTGCTGCGACGGCACCTTCATTTGCTGGCGCGTCTTGGCGTCCCTGATCGTCCGCATAATCTGGTTCGCCATCTCCATCGACATGCCGCAAAAGTCGGGCACCAGGTGCGCGCACTGGTTGTGGCACGTCAGGCCGCACTCGGTGCACTTGCGCACGTTGCGCTTGCCGAGCGGCAGTATGTACCCGCAGTGGCAGCACCAGTTGGCCGACATGTTCGTCGTCGGCTCGAACCGGTGCGGAATGCGGTGGTTGAGCTTCTCTTCGTCGGGGTCCGCCTCGGTAGAGGCCTTGGAGATACACTTGGTGACGACCTTGGGGTAGCACTTTTTGTGGCACGTGTACCGGCAGTCGAGGCACTGGTACCCGGACGAGTACTTGAGAAAGTCGCCGCACAGCGCGCAGCGCATAATGTTGTAGAACTGGTGCTGCACGAACTTGTGCCCGTGGACCTCGTGGACCTCCTCCTTCTTTTGGCGGATGGCGCCCTGCCGCCCGAGGCCACCAACGCCGTCGTACATGCGCTTGACGCCGCGGTTTGTCTTTTCAAACCCGAGCCGGAGGTGGATCTGGCCGGCGGGTTCGAGAACGAACCACGAATCGATGATCATCGAGTTGCTGCTGCCGTCGCCGCCAAAGTTGCCATTGTTCGCCGCAGCAGACCCAGCCCCATTATCACCACCACTTGAGGAATAATTGCCGCTGGAATAATTGGTGGTGGAATAACTATCGCCACTTGTTGTAGTCGAATTGGCCGAATTGCCTTCGATATCAGGAGTAGACTGCACCCGTGAAGCGCTGACCCACCCGGCGCCATTCAACTCCTGCTCGAGCTTCTTGCGCCGCAGCGCCTCGGCGATATCACTGATCCGCAGCCACATGAGCGCCACCGGCGTATTGTCATTCGACCCCGACCGGTCATACACTACAATCTCAACCTCGTTCGCCTTGTCGACGGGCAGGTCAAAGTCCTCCATCCACCGCTCGTTCCGCGACGGCTTGGTGCGCCCACGCGTCGTGTCCTCGACCTTGATCGTGATGTACGTCTCCGGCGACTTGGAGAAGCGCCCCGTCGCCACGTGGTCCACGTCCCGGATCTCGAGGCACCCAATGTGCAAATTACCCGTCAGCGGCCGCCGCAGGTTCGAGTTCGCCAGCGCCTCATTCGCCGCCGCATCCTCGTCCGCCAGGTCAATGTGCATGTCCGAGTACCGCTTGAGGCTCTTGCGCAGCAGCTGCATCTTCTCCGTCGACTCCTTGCGCTTCGCCTCGGCCTCGGCGCGCGACCGCCGGTCCCCCTCGATCTGGTACAGCTTGAGCATCTTGTCAATGCCCTCCTTGTACTGCCGCTCGACCGACAGCTTGAACTCGAGCTGCTGCAGCATGAGCTGGATGCGCGGGCCGAGGTAGCTCGTCTCGTACTTGATCAGGTCGAGCCGGTTGTAGTTGCCGCGCGGCGCCTTAGCCGCGGGCTCTGCGGCGGCCGCCGCCTCCGCGTCCCGCAGCCGCAGCTGCCGCAGCGTCTCCTCGAGGTACCGGATGTTGTTCTGCGCCTCGCGGATGTTCGTGTCGCACCGCTGCTGGACCGACGGGTTGCGCGTCGTCTGCCGCAGCGCCCGCGCGCCCTGGATGAGCGCCTTCTCGCGCTCAATCTTCTTCGCAACGTCCTGCAGCACCCGCTCCTCGTTCGTTGCGCCGCTCATTGCTCTTCCCCGTTGCTCGTTGCGAGTGGCTGTCGTGGTGTGAACACGCCAGGTTACAAAAATACCCCCTTTTAGGCGCGCTCCCTCCAGCCGCACCTCAGTATGCCCCAGCACGCACATTACTCAGCACGACAAAGCCGCACGCTCAAGCCGCACGCCCCCCTGTCCGCCATGGGGGGCCAGCCCCCCAAACCCCCCGTGGCTGGGGGGAAACCCCCCAGACCCCCCTTGGCGGCAAAGTACAACTGCGGCAGAGGGCCCGTGTGCGAAAACTGCGCGAAAATAGCCCCGTTTGAAGACCCGGGCCCCATGCAAACGAATGTGAATTAACGCTATTTCACTACACTAAAATCTCCCGGCCGCTACGCCGTAACAAACTTCCCAGCACTGTAACGCGCCCCGGCACTTGGGGGGCCAGCCCCCCAAACCCCCCTTGGCGGCAAGTAAAACTACGCCAGAGGGCCCGTGTGCGAAAACTGGGCGAAAACAGCCCCTCTGCGACCGTTTGAAGACCCCCATGCAAACGAATGTGAATTAACGCTATTTCACTACACCAAGTGTTCCCGCTACGTCGTAACAAACTCTCCCAACGGCGTAACAAATCCACCCAATACTTGGGCCCCCAACCCCTTGCGGTTACAGTTTCAACGGCGTAACTAAGCCAATTCTGCCACCGAGTGCTGCTCAGCTCTACTTCACAATGAATACCTTGCTTGCTAGCCGCTGAGTGTTCTTGGGGGGCCAGCCCCCCAAGTTGCACAGCAGCGAGTAACCTGATCTACCGAGGTAGTTCATGTGCACCTATAGGCGTTGAGCAATTGCGCTGCAAGTCCAGTAACCAGGTGTTGTTACGCTGTTGGGAGAACGTAACGGGGGTCTGGGGGCTGGCCCCCAGCCACGGGGGGTTTGGGGGGCAGGGCCCCCCAAGTCTCACAGCAGTAACCCAGATGATCCTCCGAGGCAGTTCATGTGATAAATAAGTCATATTATGGATGCGATATGTACAAGATCTAGTCGTGGGCTTTTGGGTTAATCTTCTTGAGAAGCCGGGCAGCATGGTAGTTTGTCGTCACCTTGTGCTTGGTAGAAGATCGCTAGTCTGTTAGCAACTAATGCAATGATAATAGCAAACAATAAATACTAACCTTGGCAGACATACACGTCTTGAGGTCCTGCTCAAGGGCAATGCACTCCTTCGACCCGTGGGCGTTGGACGCCCAGCAGTTGAGCAGGTTCGTCATGACGACCATACACGGGCCGCCCCGCTCCTGCACGACGCTCGACTTGACCTTGAGCTTCTTCAGGTTCGGGAGCCTCACTGGAGCCTTATTCGACATGGTAGTGGATAAATTTTCACCGGGCCATTAATCGATTTGGGAGATGAAAAATTGTGCGGCTGACGACCA
The DNA here is from genome assembly GCA_030558835.1 of Blastobotrys illinoisensis. NCBI lineage: Eukaryota > Fungi > Ascomycota > Dipodascomycetes > Dipodascales > Trichomonascaceae > Blastobotrys > Blastobotrys illinoisensis. The sequence continues at coordinate 37,515 of JAKTQJ010000040.1, read as the reverse complement.
TCTCTCCGGCGCCGGTACTAACTCTCTACTCCGTAATGCGGCCGTTCAAAAAGGCAAAGACGGACGAGTACGCGGTCGTGGAGACCCCCGTCGACTCGCGGGAGGCCAGCGACGAGGAGCCCGGGTTCGGCTCCGGGTTTGACGGGGTGTCGCACGTTCTCGAGAAGCCCGACGAATCGCCGAGCGACTCCTCCGACAGCGAGGGCTCGACGACTTCGCTCAGCCCGTGGCAGCAGCAGGTGCTTTCCGCCATGGAGGACTGCCTCGAGGACGAGGAGGACATTGACGGCTCTGTGCCGCGCGTCCGGGTCTCCCCGGAGCAGCTCAACGAGGTCAGGGACGCGATCAAAGCCCTCGGGCCGTATGATTTCCTCTTCCTCCACGCGCTGAGCCAGGACGACTCCGTAGAGGGCGACCCCCCGACACAGGCAGAGAAGGACATGATTTCCAAGCTCAAAAAGTTCTCTCCGCCGCAGGTGCTGGCGGCAATTGGGTTCCCGCTGCCGCTGGCGTTGGTCGAGTCGGCGCAGGACCCGTACGAGTTCGCCGCGTTCATTCCGACGGCGCTGCGGCACTTTTGCTCGGCGCGGCGCAGGCTGCCGTACCCCAAGTCCATTGCGGACCTCGTAGACGTGCTCACCGCGGCGCAGAACGTGCTTGTGCTCACGGGGGCGGGCATCTCGACCTCGCTGGGGATCCCCGACTTCCGGTCGCAGGGGTCGGGGCTCTACTCCAAGCTCGAGCACCTGGGCCTCGGCGACCCGCAGGAGGTGTTTGACATCCGCCTTTTCCGCGAGGACCCGTCCATCTTCTACTCGGTGGCGAAAGAGATCCTGCCCGCTCGGCACGGGCTCTACACGCCGACGCACGCGTTCATCCGGCTGCTCCAGGACCAGAACAAGCTGCTGCGCAATTATACGCAGAACATTGACAACCTCGAGGAGAACGCCGGCATTGACAGAGAGCGCCTCGTGCAGTGCCACGGCTCCTTCGCCTCCGTCACGTGCCTCACCTGCGGGTACAGCGCGCCCGGGGAGACTGTGTTTGAGAGCATCCGCAAGGGCGAGGTCGCCAAGTGCCCTGTTTGCAGCATCAGGCCCAAGCGGTCGCGCAATGACTCCTCCGACGACGAGGATAGCGACCCGTGCTATGGCGTCCTCAAGCCAGACATTACCTTCTTCGGCGAGGCCCTGCCCGACCGCTTTGACAGCCTGCTGCTCGGAGAGAACGGCGACGCCGCAAAGTGCGACCTTGTCATTTGCATCGGCACCTCTCTCAAGGTCGCCCCCGTGAGCGAGATCATCCGCATCGTCAAGCCCACAACGCCCCAGATATACATCAACAAGACCTCTGTCACGCACAATGAGTTTGACATCACCTTCAGCGGCGGCTGCGACGACGTGGTCGAGTGGATCGCCCATAAAATGCACTGGCCGCTCTCCCACCCCATGGCTAAGCGCCAGCCCTCCGACCCAGACTCCTCCTTCCCCGGCGGCACTATTGAGCACAGAGATAAGAAGAACATGTACAAGTTTGTCTACGATGAGCCACAAAACTTGCCGTCTGCATAAAACTTGCCGTCTACATAGAACTTGCCTACGATGAGCCGTCTACATAGCTTGGGATAGAACTTGGGAACTTGGGAACTTGGGGGATAATAAATTATTGCAATAATACAAAGCTAGAACCAGCCCTCGATCGCCCGCAGCGCATTGTTGAGCCGCCTTTTGCCCTCGAGCTTCTTCCGGTCGTCTATGTTGATCTCGACCGAGAGCTTCGACACGGCATTGACAAACTTTTCAATCAAAACCCGCTCATCCTGTGGAATGTCAACGTCGTCCAACTTGAGCGTCGCCGATGCCATCTCGTACAGCTGCTCTATTGTAGCCTCCGAAAACGGCTGCTTCGTCGTGTACGACCGTACCTTGCGGTCCTTGCGGTCCTTGCGGTGCCGCGACTCCTTCTTCTTCTTTGGGGCCTCCTCGTCGCCCAAGTATGTTCGCGGCTTGGAAGACTTGGCCCGGTGCCGGCTACTCTGCTTCTTCTTTCGTCGCGGCTTGTCTTCTCCTTTATGCTCTCGCTCAACAAATACATAGTCCTCTGCATCGTCAAACCGGCTCTCACTGCTCACCCTGGCGCTCGTCCGCTGCCGCCGTTGCCCGTCCTCGGAAAATTCACTCACTACCGGAAGCGGGTTCATCTGCATAGACCGCGGTAGCGGCTTGGCCGTCGAAGCGCTGCTAGCAGTAGAGTTGTTCCGGCCAAACTGCGCCGTTTGGTACTCGCCCGGGATATCTGGCAGCGGCCTCGCCGACTGCGTCGCATTCGACATGCTTCTCATCATTGTGTTCCCCAGAATAGGACTGTTCGTTGAAGAGTTGCTTCTCAACGAGCTCCGCGGGTACGTCGAATTGCTGGACGTGCGCCGACTCAGCAGCTTGACGTTCAGCGGCGATGTCTCCTCCTCGGTGTCGACAATCTCAGCAGAAATGCTGTTGTGCCGGTCTATATTCTCGAGCGTGGCTGCGCTGCTGCCAACGATACCAGTGTAGATATCACCAGTCCGGCGCGGTTGCCCGTCAGCCGATTCCAGCCCTTCGTCAGTCTCTTCGTCAATCGACGTCACATCTCGAGATCGTGCGCTCCGCGGCTCCCTGAGCTCTTCTCGCGCAGTGCGGTACGATTCAGCCGACGAGTCCTGGCTATCGCGCTTCCCGCTGCCATTAGCAGACGACGAATTACTCGTCGTCACGTTCGAATAATTCCGCTTCGGCGGCGTAAGCTCTAGTAGCTCGTCCATCTCTTCTTTAAGCGTAGGATGCTTTTGCCACGAGTAGCTCAGCATTGGAAGAGTCGGCGGCTTTGGAGGCGGCGGTCTCGACGGCGGCATGCCCAGCGGCGTCGTTTTGAGAGGCGAATTGGGCGCAGTGGTGAACGTTGGAGAAAACTCAGACTGCTGAACCACTATAGGACTCTGCAGTGGACTCTGAAGCTGTGACTGTGGCTGAGACGGCCGGTTCACCTCTCCTAACCGAGTCCTATAGTCCTCCAACGAGTTCATGAGACCCTCAATATCCTCCTCTTCAGACGACGAATCCGACGAAACTTGCCGATGGCTCGACATCGTTGGCTGCGGCACCGGAGTTCGGTGGTCGACATGAGCGACAGACACAACTCGCTTCCCCAGGCCAGCGCCCTGCCTGTTCATCAAAGGCTTGAGCGGTGACAATGGAGAACTGGACTCTCCAACGTGGGTGTGAGGGCGGAATCGAACTGGTAGCGAATGTGATCTATTATGAGTCCTGGGTCCCCCATGGACGTGTTGTAAATGGCTCGCGGGAGAGTGTATAGTTGGAGAAGACTTGCTGACCAGTAACTGCGAAGAGGCAGGTGACGATGAAGAGTTCTTGGTCCAGGCCGTGATATTATCCAAATCTTCCTCCTCCTTTTCCCCGTCACCCTTTTCCGCACCGTATTGAATAGGTTGGTCTGTGAAGACGACCGGCTCAGATAGCGGTGGTGTTGGAGGGGGGTGCGTTCCGGCTGCCGGAGAAGGCTGGACGACAATTGCCGGGTCGTTTGGAGAACTTCTAGACGGCGGCGGAGTCTGATTGAGCGACGAAGGTTGTTTCCGTAGCAAATGCGCCGAGTCCTGGTCAAAGCTCGAGTACGAGTAATCATCAGTGCTGCTAGAATTACTCGCAATCGTCTGCGCTGCAGATGCAACGCGTCGAGGCTTTGCCTGGGCATACGACTGACTACCATGGCGACTCGACGTTGACCGCCGGAGAAGCCTGATATCCGTCAACAGGGCCTCCAGCTTCTGTGTTGACTCTCGGAGCTTCTCAATTGACACAGATTTCATTGGCGAACGCTGTCGCTGCTCAGCCCCAGGAGTCTCAAATAGGAGCGCTTGGTGGTTAGAAGAAGATGAGTCGCTTTCGGTGACAGGGCCCGATGTGAAAGCAACCTGGGTTGCCTTTTCCAGCACAGGAGAATAGTGAATCGAGCTCTTGTCATTAAGTGAAGGAGCGATAGATATCCGCTTACCATCATCATCTTCTCCTCCTACTCCTCCTCCTGGTTCAAGGTGGGATGTGGCGGTAGTATTCTCAGGGGCTTCTGCCACATCGTCTAGCTGCTCTGAAGTCCTGCTTTCGCGGGCCCTACGCTTTGCAGAAGGAGTTCTCCACGCCGTGACCAGCGGAGGAGTCACATTGGCTATCCACTCGTCGTCAGAGTGCTGGATACCAGAGTCGCGAGGAAAGCTCGGTGTTATGGGGTTGTCGTTGGTCATATCCTTCTTATCTTTACGCTCCTCACCAATTGCAAAGTGTGTAGAAGACTGGATGGAGTTGGACTTTGAGTGCAACGACTCTTGTGAGGCGATATTAGTGTTAGACAAATAACTGTCCATTTCCTAAAACAAGATTAAACCGTCAAAAGACGCCTCCTGTTAGTATACCTTGGTACCGATTGTATGCTTTGTAACCTTCTCTCGCTTCTCTCTTATCGCACCTACATTTGAATAATTGACAGCTTGCACGCGAAAAAAAAACGCTTCGCCTGTCGATGCCAATCAGCGGTGTCAATTTTACTTCCAAAAAAGACTGCCGAGCTGATCTCGTCTGTCAAATTGACTGCTAACGAGTAGGAACAATTTACCTTGAGGTTGGCTCCAGGAGTCGTAGATTTGAGACAATAATGGGGTGGATGGGCACCTCAGTCCCAAAACGGGAAGGTGCAGACCCATGTCGGCGAGCCGCACGTCACTACAGGAAAACCTTGGTCCAACCTCTCAATAAACCAGTGCCAACTTTTCGAAAGAGGCAATTGGAAATCGAAACATGTTGCGAATAGAGAGAGAGATAGCGTGCGTGAAGGTTAGAGAAAGCAGGATGTATATAACTTACCTGTAGCTGCTGCTTTGCTTTGGACAATATTTCGTTGACTCCTGAGCTCACTTTGGAGGCAGAGTCCGATGGGACTGTTGACTTGAGTGAGTTGGTGGAAGAGGCAGCCTTGTCGATGCTGCCCAGAGATGTAGTGCCTTTTGTTCCATAGCCTAGCTTTTCAAAAGACGGCTCCACTTCGCTACTTTTGGTGTTTGAATTGGAGCCAGAACTTGGAGGATCAGAGCTTGAAGGCTTGGAGTTTGGCGGGCTGGAGCTTGGAGGATTCGAAAGGGAGAATGGGTTAGAGGCAGGGGACTGAATGGACCCGGGGGGAGAGAAGTTAGGAGATAAGTTAGGCGGAGTGGGGACTGGGGACTTTGGGCTCTTGCGCTTCCAAAACTGAGGCACTCCGAGGTCAAGAGGGAGGCTTTTGAAAGCTGATTTGGACCGCGGAGTCGTGTCATTGACTGGAGGCTTATCATCTGCCGCTCCGTTTGAGCTTTCCGATGTGCTATTCGACGGAACCTCGTTCTGCTCCGAATGGCCGTTTCCCGGTCGGCCTGCACGTGTTAGCATTGCGCCCAGATCCATCACTCGGCACTTGAATATCGGATCAAATCAATCAATCCAGGTTCAACAGAAAAAGAGAAAGACGTAAAAAGCGCAGCAGAAAGAAAGATGAGCATATAAGAAAAAATTATAGGGCCCGAGCCAGAGGAGTAGACGTGAAAATATTATCACCGTCGCCCGCTGCGAGTGTAAAATATGGTTCCGCAATTAACATCTAGCATGCCACCGCGTTTCTCGTTCCCTCTCCCCAGGGTGTCCTGAGTAAGAAAAAATAAAAAATAATCCTGGTGGTAGGGTCCGTACTCTTAACCTCCCCCGCTGGGCCGGATCTCACAAAGTGAAATGGTTCTAGTCATCAGTCAGGTCATTAGTTTCAGAGGCCCGTATCGGCGGCTGGCGGGCTGCTCTCAACCACCTTGTGTCACTCAAATGAACTCCAGCATATCCGCCTCGAAAGTGCCTTAGAACTTACATACGCATCATGCACCGCTCCGCTTTCTCTCCAGCCATGCGGTAACGGTGGCTGGGCGTGGTGGGAAAGCTTATCCAACGGCTAAATAATTGGAGAGGCTGACCGTTACCCCTGGCTCCGATCGGCATTCCCACCAAAAGCCCCCCAAGCACCAGTACTGCTATACTGTACTGGAAGCACACCATAGAATACAGTAGCGTAATTGTCCGCATGGATCTTCGCTGTCATGGCGCATACAATGAAATGTCATAATGTACGTAGCCGGCAAGCCCCAAAAATGCTATATGCGTCGCTCCATATGGCTGAGGTACGTGTCAATGTGCGCCTGTAGGCGGTCCATTTCGGCGGTGATGCCCTTAATCTCAGATTCCCAATCCGTTTTGAGCTGGGCCATGGTAAACTCCGTCGCCTCAATTTCATGCCGCTTCCGGTCCATTTCCAGGGCATTCATGTCCCGCTCGGCAATTGCGGTGCCCAGCTCGTTCTGCAGCCTCTGCAGCGTCTCACTAAACTCTTCGTGCTTCTGACCCTTGGTAGCCAATGCGCGCTGGATCTTTTCTTTATTCAATACAATCTTGCGGTCCAGTTGCTGGATGTCGCGATCCAGCTCCTGCTCCTCTTGGCGCTTGGCCTCCAGCGTCTCCTGGTACTTGGTGACCGTCGTGGCGGCCTCCTCTTCTTTGCGCAGCTCTGTCTCACAGTCCTCCACAACCTTGAGACAATTGTTGATATCCTGTGTGATGAGCTTAAATGACTCGGCCGACACGTCGAGCAGGCGAGAGCGCTTTTCGAGCGCCTCGAGCTCCCGCCGATAGCCTGCGAGAGACGCGTTCATCTCATTGTTGATCTGGGGCAGCCGATCCGGGCTGTCCACGAGATACTGGCGCATCTTCTCGACTTCCTTCTTCGTCTCCAGCACGAGATAGTTTGTGTCCTGTAGCTTTGCCACCTGCTGGCTCTTGTCGCGGCGGTATACATTGTGTTCCTCGGTCAATTCCTCCTGGACCTTCTTGAGCTGCCGCAGCTCTCCTTCCACTTGGGAATTGTGGCTCTCTACCTGCTTGATTTGCTCGGCGTTATCTCGGGAGTTGCGCTCCATGTCGGCAATTTGCCGCACGAGCTCCTGCCGCTCCTGCTCGAGCTCTTGCAGCCTTGCGTTCTTTTCCTCAGTCTGCACTACGAGCTCCTCGCAGTCTCCCATGTGCTCCTCTCGGAACCGCGCAAAGTTGACAACGGCCGAGAGAATGCGGCGGAACCTCTGGGGCTCGGGCTTGAGCATGTCTGTGATGTTAAAGTCCTCAATGCCGCAGTCGAGGAGGAACTTGTATATCAGTCGCTGGAACGCAAGGGTGCTAACGCTTTGCTGTTGCAGCTCCGGGTTCTCCATGTACTGCGTGCAGTCTCTCAGAGATGTTCTCAGCCTCTCTCCCGAGATGCCTACGAAGGACTCTATGATCTGCTCGAAGAGGGTGCCAATGTACTGGCCCGAGGGACGCTGCAGCAGTTCTTCGTCCGAGGTGAACTCGCACTCGTTGAGGCACCCTGCAATCTCGCGGAAGTCCAAGAGCGGGAAGATGTCATTATGTACGACCGTGCCGCGCCGTATTGACGACGGAGGCACCATTGAGTTTCTATATACCGACATGCCCTATCTGTTTACTTTCGCGTCGCGTAGATGTTGATGTTGATAACGGTTGGGAGTTGCGCGCGCCACCAGCAGTCGTATACCTTGCCCTTTATATTGTCGATAAGCAATAGGGCATATGCAGATAATCTGCCTATTTCACACCAGAGTCGAATTTCAATCGAATTACCAAATGTCCCCACTGGATTGATTGCACACAGTAGAGCCCGTAGTACTGCACGCAGTAGAGTAGAGAGCCCGTAGTACAAGACGCAGTAGAGTAGAGCGCGGGGGATTGGGAGATGGCGCGCGCAGGGAACACTGCGAACAAATTAGTCGCCAATCGGATCAAAGCGCAGCGATGTTGAAGATGTTTGCATTGAGAAGGAGCTCGAGCCTGCTGGTGGCTCGGCGGGCGGTTCGGGCGTTCTCCTCTGCCAACGAGGAGGTGCTCCGAATTGAGCCGCTGCCGCGGCACGGCGAGTCCGACGACAAAAAGCGCGCCCGGCTGCTCTACCAGAGCCGCAAGCGCGGCATTCTCGAGTCGGACCTGCTGCTCTCCAAGTTTGCAAAGCTCTACCTGCCGACGATGACGCGGGCGGAGATGGACGAGTACGACAAGCTGCTCGACGAGCCCGATTGGGACATATACTACTGGGCGACCCGTAACAACGACGTCAACCCCTGCCCCGAGCAGTGGGAAAAGTCCTCCATCATGGCCAAGCTGCGTGATCTCGCCGAGAACCGCGAGCGCGAGGTGCTGCGCATGCCCAATTTGTAAATACTATCTACTTTCTGACCTGTAACCCCACTCGTAGTGCACTTGGGGGCTCTGCCCCCAAACCCCCCAAGATGGCGCCCGGAGAGTATATTAGCCCTAGGACACCACTGGTGTAGTGCACTTGGGGGCTCTGCCCCCAAACCCCCTGAGCTGGGGGGAGACCCCCCCAGACCCCCCCCTTCCACCACTGGAGAGAGCATCAATTGCTGGGGAGGGGGGTCTGGGGGGTTTCCCCCCAGCTCAGGGGGGTTTGGGGGGCTAGCCCCCCAAGGGCGCCCAGAAGAGGATGAGAAGAGTATATTAGATCTAGGATATTACTGGTTGCTATAACTATTGTAGTCAAAGTATTCGTTAGTCTTGTCGTCATTGGAGATGTCGCCTGCGGCGGTGGCGTCGGAGGTGCCCGTCGCCGGGGCAACGGGCTTGGGCCCGATGCCGAGCTTGGAGAGCTCGAGCTCGGCGGAGGTGTAGCCAAACTCGGTTACGGGCTGCCCCGCGGCCTGCTGCAGGGACTGGACGAGCTCCTGGAGCTCGAGCTCGCGGCGGTTCTGCTCGTCGATGATATGCTGGAGATGCTTGATGTAGTCTACGCTCTTGCTGAGGATGGTGCCCTTGTTGGGCTTGTCCTCCTTGGCGACGCCGCTCGTCGTGTACGTGCCGCTGGCGTCGGGCTGGCCGAGCAGGAACGGCTCCGGCACGAGCTCGGCGAGCTCCTTGATCTTCTCGTTGATGTTGTCGCGGCGGCGCCGCTCGACGGCGTTGTGGCTCTCGCGGCGGCGCCGTCGGCGCTCCGCGAGCAGCTCCGCCGTTGTCGGCGTTGTCGCGAGCTGGTCCCCGGGCAGGCTCGAGGCGAGCACGGCGTAGTTCTGGCTCGGCGTTGACGCGCTCGGCGGCGAGTTGAGCCCGCCAAAGCTGCTCGGCGGCACGGCGGCCGACCCGACGCGGCTGTCGTAGGACCCGACGGGCGTCGACCCGTTGCTGTTCACCGTGTTGAGGAACTTGTTGGTGTACGTGTCCGGGGAGTACGGCTGGCGCTGGAGGCTGTTGCGCACCCCGCGCGAGTTCATCATAAAGTCGTCAAACGGCGACGTCGACTCGAGCACGGGCGGCGTCGACCCCAGCGCCGAGCTGTGGATGGGCCGCGACGGCGTCGAGCTGTTGGGTGTCGTTGAGAACCCGATGGACGCCGCCGCCATGGCGTGCGGGTTCGCCATCTGCGACGTTGCAATGCTGTTGGGCGGCACCGGCGGCGGCGGGTTGTAGTGGCCCGTGTACGAGTTCATCTCGGGGCTCTGGAGGCCCTCGAGGTCGAGCAGGTCGCTCTCGTCGATGGTCGACGAGTGGTTGTTGGCGTGGTGCGCCATGTTGTCGTCAAACGAGTTGAGCCCCCGTGTCAGTACGGCCCGCGAAAGAAGATTCCCGCCGACAGACGTGTCCTCCTCTTTTAGGTACGGGTTCATCACGTCCTGTACCAGTCTTTCAATACACCAGTTTAATCCAATACTCCAGTTTAATCCAATACACCAGTTTAATGTACCAGTTTAATGTACCAGTTAATGTGTTTAATATCCAAACAGCAGTGCAAAAGCCGCCGAATAGTCCCTCAAATGTCTGCGCTCCGCTTGTCAGTAGTCAACGCGTTCGTTGGGGATACGATTAAAGGGGTGGCCAAGATAACTGATAGCAAATCTCAATTTACTGGGTATGGGGAGGAGTCTAAGACGCGAGCGCTTTAGCCACTCCCAAATCGCGGAGAAAGACGGACCCGCCTCCCCACACTTGCCCAGCCAAACGCAGCGTTATCGGCGGGAAAGGGCGAATCTGGGCACTGCCCTCCAGCCACACTCCCGTCTCTCTGCTTCCTTCTCTCTGCCTGCTGGCTCCTTCGCTGGCCCCTTTTTGGGCTGCCTGGGCTGACTCGTGTCGTCATGTCGTCATGTCGTTGGGACAATGACTCAGCCGTGCGTCATACCGCCTCACCATGTCGCCATGTCGCCATACTATGCAGCAGATAATGGTGATGCAGCAATAATGGAGATGATAATGACATTGGTACGTAGCAGAGTGTAGCGTGGCATATTGGTAGCTGCCGCGCAAAGACGGATAGATCAGTCACAGGATGGACTGCACAATGATGATCCGTTTCATGTCCAATGGTGGGGCTCCGTGCGGCGACCACCTCCCAATCCCGTACCGAAGCGTAGGTACACGTACCAAATACATCAAATACTACCCCAGCGATTCGACATGTCGTCGGAGAACGCGTTTAGAAACCAGCTCAACTCGTGGCGCAATAGCCTGCCCTCGACGAGCTTCGACTCCGTCGAGCAGCCGTCGAACCTTTTTTCCAAAATCAAGTCGTGGAACCCGTTCCAGCAGGGGGAGAACTACATCCGGCTGCCGGTGGCGGAACGCGAGCAGCCCGACATTGTAGAAGAGCCCGAATGGTTCAACTGTACGTGTGTACCACCCGTTTTATTTTTTGCTAACCAAGAAAAAAAGTGTCGAGATGGGACAGACTGCTGATCTTTTCGATCTGTCTGATAGGAGCCGCAGCGTGCTTTGCGCTGTGCTTCTTTTTGCTGCCTCTCCTCGCGGTTAAGCCGCGGAAATTCGCAGTCCTGTAGGTTTTCGTTGCTGCTTTTTTTTTTGCCCGCTCGGTACTAACATGGTTAGATGGTCCCTGGGATCGCTGCTGTTTGTCATTTCGTTCGGCGTGTTGCAGGGCCCGCTGTCGTACTTGAAACACCTGACCTCGGCACAGCGGCTGCCGTTTACAATTGCGTACTTTGGGTCCATTTTCGCGACCCTCGTCTTCTCGCTGGGCATGCGATCCGTCATCCTGACCGTTCCAGCAATCATTGTGCAAATCCTGGCCGCGCTGTGGTACGCAGTGTCGTACTTTCCCATGGGCTCCCAGGGGCTCCGCTTTGCTTCCCGAGTGGGCGCTCGACAGGTCACTTCTTGGATCAACAGTTAACTACTAAAAAGGCCCACCAAACTACAGGCCCAGTGGAAACAAATACAAAGAGTGGGGTGTAGCAATGCGAATGCGACACGTTAAAGCTATATCCTAGTAGAACCCTACACTAACTACCACCCAATTATCATCCACACTAATGCTCAGTCTACCTCGTTAGCCAATGTAACAACTCTCGTACAACTCTCGTACAACTCCCGTACAACTCCCGTACAACTCTCCGTACTTACCGGTCAGGCTGGATATCATCCGCCACTACCTCGAGGTCCATGCCGATCTGGTTGCGGACCGGCAGATCACTGACGAGGAAGCTCGTGTCCCGGTTCTTTTCAAACTCCCGCTCGTCGTTGACGAGCTTGCGGCCCATCAGCTGGCGCTCCCAGTACTTGATGTCTCTGTTCACTGGCTCGTTCACCTTATCTCTGAGAAACATGGTAGTTAGCTTGCAAAAAAGCCACAAAAAAAAAACATAATAAACACCGCCGGAGGAGGTTTTAAGTTTGAGGGTCGCTTGAGCCGCATCCCCGGCGGCTCGCACCCTGCACAGCCGCACGCCCTCCGAGCAGATCGCCGGCATGGAATTTTCCAGACCCCCCACTGCACTATGAGAGCTTCGCAGGCGCTTCTCAACACGATCCGCTCGGTCGTGGCGAGCCCGCGGCTCAACGAATCCGTCAGCGTCAACGGATGGGTGCGCTCAGTGCGCCGGCTCAAAAATGTCGCCTTTGCCGACCTCGCGGACGGCTCCTCGAGCTCCTCCCTCATGGCCGTCATGCCCCCGGACCTCTCCAAAGACCTCTCCACCGGCGCCTGCGTCCGCGTCACAGGCACCCTGAAGACGTCCCCGGGCGCCAACCAGGCGGTAGAGCTCGAAACCAGCGAGGTCCGCGTCATTGGACCCGCCTCGAGCGAGTACCCGCTGCAGAAAAAGTACCACACGCCAGAGTTCCTGCGCACGATCCCGCAGTTCCGGTGGAAAACGCAGAGAAACTCGGCCGTGCTGCGGTACAGATCGTACGCCCTGTCGCGGATCTCGTCCTTCTTTGAAGCGGCCGAGTTCACGCAGGTAAACTCGCCGCTGTTCACCTCGTCGGACTGCGAGGGCGCCGGAGAGACGTTCACCGTTGCGGCGCCCAACAGCCCCGAGTTCTTCGGCACACCTAAAGGCGCAAACCTCACGGTTTCGAGCCAATTGCATTTGGAGGTGTACGCCGCGGCACTCAGCCGGGTGTGGAACTACACCCCGGCCTTTCGGGCGGAGGAGAGCGACACCAACAGGCACCTCAGCGAGTTCTGGATGGTAGAGGCCGAGCTGGCTTTCCCGGACGCGGGCTTGGAGTCCGTCATGGCCAATGCCGAGGATATGATCCGCTCGGCTGTGCCCAGAGGTAAAGCTGCCCAAGACATTGTCGCTTCCATTAGAGAAAAGGAAAAAAAGGCTCTTGTTGAGCAGCGGTGGAAGACTTTGGAGGCCGAGGCATGGCCGCGCATCACCTACACGGAAGCGATTGAGATTCTCCGGGCGAGTGAACCCAGGAGTGGGCTGCGGCCCCTCAAATGGGGCGACAGCCTGGGTTCCGAGCACGAAAAGTTCCTTGCCGGCGAGCACTTCAACTCGCCAGTGTTTGTCACCCACTATCCTACGGAACAGAAGCCGTTTTACATGAAAAAGGCCGAGGATGGAAAGACTGTGGCCTGCTTTGATTTGCTTGTTCCTGGCGTGGGCGAGCTAATTGGGGGTAGCATGCGAGAGGACGACTACGGATCGCTTATTGCGGCAATGGAGGCTACCGGTATGAACGTTGCCGATCTCAGTTGGTACACGGACCTTCGAAAGTACGGGTCGTTCCCACACGGCGGGTACGGGCTTGGATTTGAGCGATTGGTGTGCTACGTTTGCGGCATTGAGAACATTCGTGACGCTATTGGCTTCCCTCGACACGTTGGCTCTTGCGTGTGCTAACCACTTCCTTTTTTTTATTCTTTTGAGGTCTGGCGCCTTGATATTTGTAAATAGCACTTAGATTGATACACGATTATTCACATTAGCCACACATGCTACACGATTATTTCACATTAGCCACACATATTGCTTTGGTACACTGTAATTCAACAATAATTTGATGTATACAACAGGCCACATCGCCTCCATTCGGTTTTTATCAAGGGCAAGAGTTAGCAGATTTCCTCAATTTCGAGTATCTTGAACCGATGCAACTGGGTGTGGAGAGGGTAATTTACAAGGACAACCAAATGTCGAGATATTCGCGATATCAAAACGTGCCTTGGTCACTCCTGGGATCCCAAATTCCCTGACAAGGTGCTAGTAATTCGACACTCACCGTCATACGTAAACATTGAGATTATCGCACCCAGTGTTTTGCGACCATTCGATGCGGAGATCCAGACTATATCGAAGAGCGTGTTTGCGAGGCTTGTACACTAAGCTGTCAACAAAGTCGAGGGTTATTGCCGTCCAAATCGAGTGCCCTTTTCTATCATTACAGGTTGGCTCATCGATTACCTCATTGATTTCAGGCCTTCCTACGAGGACGGAATCCCAAAATTTGCCATTATTACCCCTGATTCAAAGGACGAGCCGTTAGTCGCTGTCCTCCTGAAGATTGATTCGCGTGGGCTCAGCCATTGTGGGTCGATAGGCCAAGAGTGAGACCACGAGATTTCAAATTTCGTGACGACTCGTTCCACTTCCTAACTCCAGATGCACTACGGTAGGTAGGTAGATACATTATCAATATACTGCATTAACCACGAAGTTTTCCAGCAATAACCTTTTAAATGTACGTCGCCCCCTTCTCTCCAGTGGTCACAGATCCTTTGAAGAATCAATTAATTTATCAATGCAAACATACGGGAGTTAGTTCCTAGGCTTCAGCCTGATATCCCTTGATAATTCGGAAAGGCAGCTTCCATACTTTTTTCATTGTGATGTCCAGTGGTTAATGATCCCCAGGGGAAACTTTTCGGCCCTAAAGCTGTTGAAACTTATATGGGTTCGAAAATCTGTTACAGGCTTGTATTCTGGAGGCTCCCAAAGATGCTGAAATCCTACCACTCGTTCATCATGTTCGTACCAACTAGTGGTCCAAAGGTCAAGCACTTTCTAAAAGATAGATTTCATTCTAAATAGTGCTACAGTTCTACCTTTATAATCCGAGGGATTTGACCATCTAAAGCAGAACTATATTTTCTAAATCCACAATTTTTAGCGCGGTGAAAGAAATGCATTTTACCAGGTATCTCCCCCAATTTAGATTTCTGTGTGCCACATTTAGGTTCTCCCCTTCTGACATACGGTTACGTTGTATGACCAGTTGAGAACCATGAGCAGTGACACCATAGACAATGATTTTATAGAGTATGCACGCATTGGTGACTTCCTGGATCCAGACTGGTATCCATTTAACGAGGAGTTGACGCTTCGCAGCCATGTTCCCCCGCAACGGACTGAAGCCTATAAACCTCGTTACAACTTTATATCAGACGATCGCCGTGATATTCCTACTCCACTCGAAAGGATACTTCCCTTGCCACCTCTCCCTGGCAAAGATGGCGGAGAGGAGATAAAAATCAAACTGCTTAGCGACCTTGCGTTCCCCCCTCAATACGACAGACAGCATTTATTCCGCGGCGTTGTAGTATCCAAGAGCTTGCCGGGGATAACTGAGGATACAGAGGGATTGGATATTGTGGCCGAAGTATTCGACCCCATTTTATTTGACAACATAGATGCTGACGTAGCCTACATTTCTACTGTCTTGTCGTACAACGTTTTAAAAGATTTCCAAGGCAAGTTGATTCCCAAGTTTTATGGCAGCTACACGATCAAGGTACCCGTCGAGGGCTTTCCGGACTACAAGGAGCGTGAAGTTCGAGTGGTGCTAAGGGAGTACATTGAAGGGACCGGGCTCAATAAACTGAGTCCGAAAAAGCTCACCCAAGAAGAGAGAAAGAAACTTATGGAAAACGTCATTTCGGTTTATGGAACATTCGATTCTAAAGGAATTTCTTTGGACTTCGGGTTCAGCACGGGAAGTGTTATCCTTACTGAAAGAACCGATATCAAACTCGTGGTGTGGGCCCTATATGCTGTGGTGTTCAGCCCTGACATTCAACCTCCACAATTATGGGAACCGCATCATTTTCCAGGGGTGTTGACTTCTCCAGTGATTGTTTGGCGTAAGGATGAACTAGAAAGGTATGGATTTCATCGCTTTGTGGACTGGCCCTGGGTTCGGTGGTTACATGAGAAGTATGGCACTGAGCTCACGAAGAGAGAGTTAGAGAAGGAACAAAAATATCCTGGTTATATTTCGACTCTTTTAGATAAGGTGGAGCCAGAGGGCACAGATGGATATATCTCAATCCAGTCTGAGTTAGATCATAAGTTTGACGAGCTGGTAGCAGCGGAATCAAAGAAGCGACACGCTCAAAGCTTGGAAGGACGAAACCCCCAGAAAAAGAAACCCAAGAAAGCCAGGGCACGGTAATGCTCTAGCAGATTCAACCACAGTATTTTATTTTAGTTTATTTATTGGAATAGCATAGGGATTTAATGGATATGAGAATACGGTAAATCGACGTGTGAATATGCTACCATTTATCGGTCTAGTCCCACTGAGTATGAATTTTGAATGCAATTTGTCTGTCTGGCAGTATTTAGCGTCGATTAACTGCCGAATAGGTATGGGACGGTCCCTGGACGTTAGGGTGTGAAGAGTTATGGGGACTTAAACTGGTTCCACAGGCTTGTATACTGGAGGCTCCCAAAGAAGCTGAAATCCTACCACTCTTTCATCATGTTCGTACCAACTAGTGGTCCAAAGGTCAAGCACTTTCTAAAAGATAGATTTCATTCTAAATAGTGCTACAGTTCTACCTTTATAATCCGAGGGATTTGACCATCTAAAGCAGAACTATATTTTCTAAATCCACAATTTTTAGCGCGGTGAAAGAAATGCATTTTACCAGGTATCTCCCCCAATTTAGATTTCTGTGTGCCACATTTAGGTTCTCCCCTTCTGACATACGGTTACGTTGTATGACCAGTTGAGAACCATGAGCAGTGACACCATAGACAATGATTTTATAGAGTATGCACGCATTGGTGACTTCCTGGATCCAGACTGGTATCCATTTAACGAGGAGTTGACGCTTCGCAGCCATGTTCCCCCGCAACGGGCTGAACTCGAAAAGCGTCATTACACCTTGTCAAGGGATGACAGCGATGATTGTCCTACCCCGCTCGAAAGGATACTTCCCTGGCCCCCTTTCCCTGGCAAAGATGGCGGAGAAGAGGTAAAAATCAAACTGCTTAGCGACCTTGCGTACCCCCCTCAATACGACAGACAGCATTTATTCCGCGGCGTTATAGTATCCAAGAGCTTGCCGGGGATAGCTAAGGATACAGAGGAATTGGACATTGTGGCAGAAGTGTTCGACCCCATTTTATTTGTTGACAACATAGCGCCATTTGATGCCGATTTAGCCTATATTTCTACTGTCTTGTCGTACAGTGTTTTAAAAGATCTCCAAGGCAAGTTGATTCCCAAGTTTTATGGCAGCTACACGATCAAAGTACCCGTCGAGGGCTTTCCGGGCTACAAGGAGCGTGAAGTTCGAGTGGTGCTGAGGGAATACATTGAAGGGACCGGGCTCAATAAACTGAGTCCGAAAAAGCTCACTCAAGAAGAGAGAAAGAAACTAATGGAAAAAGTCATTTCGGCTTATGAAACATTCGATTCTAAAGGAATTTCATTGGATTACGGTTTCAGCACGGGAAATGTTATTCTTGCTAAGAGAACCGATATCAAAATCGTGGTGTGGCCTCCAAGTCCTGTGGTGTTTAGCCCTGACATTCAACCTCACCAATTCTGGGAACCGCCTCATTTTCCAGGGGTGTTTACTTCTCCAGTGATTGTTTGGCGTAGGTCTGAACTAGAAAGGTATAGGTTTGATCGCTTTGTGGACTGGCCATGGGTTCGGTGGTTACATGAGAAGTATGGCACTGAGCTCACGAAGAGAGAGTTAGAGGAGGAACAAAAATATCCTGGTTATGTTTCGACTATGTTTGATAAGGTTGAGCCAGAGGGCACAGATGGATACATCACATTCGAGTCTCAGTTCGATCATCTACGTATATGACGGACTGGTAACCGTGGAACCAAAGAAGCGACCCGCTCAAAGCTCGGAAGGACGAAAACCCCGGAAGAAGAAATCGAAGAAACCTAGGGCACGGTAATGCTCTACCTGGTAGCAGATTCAACCACAGCATTTTATTTTAGTTTATTTATTGGAATGGCATAGGGATTTAATGGATATGAGAATACGGTAAGTCGACGTGCGAATATGCGACATATAGCGGCTGCCTGAGAGACAGAAGGTCGTGCGATGGATACGCGAAAGACCAATGCTAGTCCCACCGAGTATAAATCTGAATGCAATTGGCTGTCTGGCATTATTCAGCGTCGATTACCTGCCGAATAGGTATGGGACGGTCTCTGGATGTTTGGGTGTGAAGGGCTATGAAAACGTAAAGGGTTATATACTGGAGATCACCGAAAAGATGCGAAGACCTCCTGCCAATGGTTCGTTCTGAGAGACTACCTGGTAGACCCTTTAAAAGCAAAATTATATTTCTAAATCCGCAAGTTTTTAGCGAGGTGAAAGAAATGCATTTACCTTGTACTGTACCTCCCGCAATATAGATTGCTATGTGTACCACATTTAGGTTTTCCCCTTCTGACATACATTGTATGACCAGTTGAGCATCATGAGCAATAAGATCATAGAGCATGGACGCATTGGCGACTTCCTGGACCCAGACTGGTATACATTTAATGAGGAGCTGACGCTTCGCAGTCATGTTCCCCCGCAACGGACTGAAGTCGATAAGCGTCATTACACCTTGCCAAGGGATGACAGCGATGATTGTCCTACCCCGCTCGAAAGGATACTTCCCTGGCCCCCTCTCCCTGGCAAAGATGGCGGAGACGAGGTAAAAATCAAATTGATTAGCGACCTAACGGCGCACGGCCCTGAATTCGACAGACAGCATTTATTCCGCGGCATCATAGTATCCAAGAGCTTGCCGGGGATAACTGAGGATACAGAGGGATTGGACGTTGTGGCCGAAGTATTCGACCCCATTTTATTTGTTGAAAACATAGCGCCATTTGATGCCGATGTAGCCTACATTTCTACTGTCTTGTCGTACAGTGTTTTAAAAGATCTCCAAGGCAAGTTGATTCCCAAGTTTTATGGCAGCTACACCATCAAGGTGCCCGTCGAGGGCTTTCCGGACTACAAGGAGCGTGAAGTTCGAGTGGTGCTGAGGGAGTACATTGAAGGAACCGGGCTCAATAAACTGAGTCCGAAAAAGCTCACCCAAGAAGAGAGAAAGCAACTAATGGAAAACGTCATTTCGGCGTATGGAACAATCGATTCAAAAGGCATTTCATTGGATTACGGTTTCAGCACGGGAAGTGTTATCCTTGCTGAGAAAAACGATATCAAACTCGTGGTATGGGCCCTAGGTGCTGTGGTGTTCAGCCCTGATATTCAACCTCCACAATTCTGGGAACCACCTCATTTTCCAGGGGTGTTGACTTCTCCAGTGATTGTTTGGCGTAAGGATGTACTAGAAAGGTATGGGTTTCATCGCTTTGTGGACTGGCCCTGGGCTCGGTGGTTACGTGAGACGTATGGCACTGAGCTCACGAAGAGAGAGTTAGAGGAGGAACAAAAATATCCTGGTTATGTTGTGGATCTTTTTGATGAAGTGGAGCCAGAGGGCACAGATGGATACATCACATTCGAATCTCAGTTCGATCATCTATATGACGGACTGGTAACTGTGGAACCAAAGAAGCGACCCGCTCAAAGCCCGGAAGGACAAAAACCTCAGAAAAAGAAATCCAAGAAAGCCAGGGCACGGTAATGCTCTAGTAGATTCGATCACAGTATTTAGGTTTATTTATTGAAATAGTATAGGGATTTAATGGATATGAGATTATGGTAAATTGAAGTGCGAATATGCTACCATATATCTGCTGTCTAAGAGACTGAAGGCAGTGCGTTGGATACGCGAAAGACCAATGCTAGTCCCACCGATATTGTGATTGGCAGAACTCAGCGTCGGTTACCTGCCGAATAGGTATGAGACGGTCCTTTGTCGTTAGGGTGTGAAGAGCTATGAAAACTTAAACTGGTTCGAAAATCTGTTACAGGCTTGTATACTGCCAATGGTACATTACGTTCGTCGTGGAGCGTGCCAACTGAGCGTACCATACGCTGCTGGATAAAATGATCAAGGTGCTGAACATTGTAAGATAGATTTCATTTTGTACACTACTACCTTCATAATCTGAGGGACTAGACCGTATTAACCAGGATTATATTTTCTAGATCCACAATTTTTAGCGCAGTGAAAGAAATGCATTTTACCAGGATCTCCCCCAATTTAGATTACTGTGTGCCACTTTTAGGTTCTCCCCTTCTGACATACGGTTACGTTGTATGACCAGTTGAGAACCATGAGCAGTGACACCATAGACAATGATTTCATAGAGTATGCACGCATTGGTGACTTCCTGGATCCAGACTGGTATCCATTTAACGAGGAGTTGACGCTTCGCAGCCATGTTCCCCCGCAACGGACTGAAGTCGAAAAGCGTCATTACACCTTGTTAAGGGATGACAGCGATGATTATCCTACCCCTCTTGAAAGGATACTTCCCTGGCCCCCTTTCCCTGGCAAAGATGGCGGAGAAGAGGTAAAAATCAAACTGCTTAGCGACCTTGCGTACCCCCCTCAATACGACAGACAGCATTTATTCCGCGGCGTTATAGTATCCAAGAGCTTGCCGGGGATAGCTAAGGATACAGAGGAATTGGACATTGTGGCAGAAGTGTTCGACCCCATTTTATTTGTTGACAACATAGCGCCATTTGATGCCGATTTAGCCTATATTTCTACTGTCTTGTCGTACAGTGTTTTAAAAGATCTCCAAGGCAAGTTGATTCCCAAGTTTTATGGCAGCTACACGATCAAAGTACCCGTCGAGGGCTTTCCGGGCTACAAGGAGCGTGAAGTTCGAGTGGTGCTGAGGGAGTACATTGAAGGAACCGGGCTCAATAAACTGAGTCCGAAAACGCTCACCCAGGAAGAGAGAAAGAAACTAATGGAAAACGTCATTTCGGCATATGGAACATTCGATTCTAAAGGAATTTCATTGGATTACGGTTTCAGCACGGGAAGTGTTATCCTTGCTGAGAAAAACGATATCAAAATCGTGGTGTGGGCTCCAAGTCCTGTGGTATTTAGCCCTGAAATTCAACCTCCACAATTTTGGGAACCGCCTCATTTTCCAGGGGTGTTGACTTCTCCAGTGGTTGTTTGGCGTAGGTCTGAACTAGAAAGGTATAGGTTTGATCGCTTTGTGGACTGGCCCTGGGTTCGGTGGTTACATGAGACGTATGGCACTGAGCTCACGAAGAGAGAGTTAGAGAAGGAACGAAAACATCCTGGTTATATTTCGACTGTTTTAGATAAGGTGGAGCCAGAAGGCACAGATGGATATATCACATACCGGTCTCAGTTCGATCATTTATATCAATGACTGGTAACAGTGGAATCAAAGAAGCGACCCGCTCAAAGCCCGGAAGGAGAAAAACCCCAGAAGAAAAATCGAAGAAAACTAGGGCACGGTAATGCGCTACATCAGATTCGGTCACAGTATTTAGGTTTGTTTATTGATATAGGTCCATTGGATCTACCGGTAATTGTTGGATATGAGAATCAACGTATATCGGCTGCCCTGATTATCACAGGGTACAGTGTATTACAGTACCTGTACAGGTATATGGGAAGCTAAGAATTGTATCTTGATGAGATGAAAAAATAGGAGACGGAAAGCAGTGAGATGGATACGCGAGAGACCAATGCTTCCCGCACATGAATTCTGAATGCAATTGGCTGTTTGGTCGCCGAATACCGGTAGGTATGAAGGTTGGGGGTGAAGTTGGGACTCGGCATCCCCACAATCGTCCTTGACAAAACGAATCGAAATGTCTGCCAACTGCATCTTCTGCAAGATCATCAAGGGTGAGTTTTGCCGCGATACCTTGGGTTGTCTAATTGAGTGGTTTAGGTGAGATCCCATGCTTGAAGCTTATTGAGACCCCGCGGACCCTGGCCTTTATGGACATCCAGCCCACTGCCAGCGGCCACGCGTTGATCATTCCAAAGCACCACGGCGCCATGCTCCACAATATCCCTGACGAGGACCTCCAGGAGCTTTTGCCGGTTGCCAAGAAGATTGCAATTGCGTCTGGGCTTGACGTGGACGACCCCAACAGCATTGGGTACAACATTCTGCAGAACAATGGCCGAATTGCGCACCAGGTTGTGGACCACCTGCACGTTCACTTGATTCCGAAGCGGGACGAGGCTACTGGTCTTGGGGTAGGCTGGCCGTCTGACGCCGGTGCTGCCGAGAGGGTCAAGGAGATCCACGCTGAGCTCGTCAAGAAGCTTGGCGAGGACGCTGCGAAGATTTGAACATATTCAGTAGTTTAAAGCAAGTTTTGTGTACATTTTTATATTCACAGCCTCGGCTATTAATATTAAATGAGCGGTATTACGGTACGGCACCTTGGTAGTACCGCTTGTGTTCATTAATTCCAGCGGTACTGTAGTCTGCAACACGGCAAATTCTGAGGAAAAATGTGCCATTGCGTATGGGCAAGGGACGCACATACTTTCCCATCTCAATATTTCGTTTGAGCCCTGGGATTGTCCATGTGCTAATTCTACGTTCGAAACAGTCGACCATATCCTTACCCGGTGTGAGCGATGGGAACATTCCCGCCATGTCCTCAACTCGAGGGAAGGTCTCGCAGCAGGAGCTGAGTTTCTCGCTGAACCGCTAATTTTATCCCATTGATGCACTCATCTCGGGATCACTTTTGCAGTGGTCTTTGGAAGGAATGTTTTCCTGTATCATTAGGAAATTCTGCATCAACTTGGTCCAATGTTTGAATTTATTTGTTTATTTCTGTTACAATGTTTTTGAAGATGCGACCATAGTCTTCCTTAGCGTATGCAGATACTCTAATCGAATTATTCATTCATTCAATTCCAGCGGTTATTTGTTGATGGATGATAGGAGTAGATGGATGATAGGGGTTGATGGATGATAGAAGTTGATGGATGATAGAAGTTGATGGGATAGAAGCTGATGAGATAGGAGTAGATAGATGATAGGAGTAGATGGATGATAGAAGTTGATGTGAAAGGAGTAGATGGATGATAGGAGTTGATGTGAAAGGAGTTAATGGATGACAGAAGTTGATGGATGATAGAAGTTGATGGATGATAGGAGTAGATGGATGATAGGAGTAGATGGATGATAGGAGTAGATGGATGATAGGAGTAAATGGATGATAGGAGTAGATGGATGATAGGAGTAGATGGATGATAGGAGTAGATGGATGATAGGAGTTGATGTGAAAGGAGTACATGGATGATAGAAGTTGATGGATGATAGGAGTTGATGGATGATAGGAGTAGATGGATGATAGAAGTTGATGGATGATAGGAGTAGATGGATGATAGGAGTAGATGGATGATAGAAGTTGATGGATGATAGGAGTAGATTGATGATAGGAGTTGATAGTTATTGGAATTGATGTTAATGGATGGCGGATGATGGATGGATCTATAAATCTAAAAAGAGGCTCGAGGCCACAGCTTCAAAGCCAGCGCCTTGGCGTCCTCTACCTGTGGACACTTCCAGCTGCGCATCAACGCATAGGCCTCCCGGACCGTGCCCAGCGAGCCCTTTTCAACGCCGACCATGAGCCGGTCGCCAATGGCCCTGAGATCAGCCTTGTCGCCGTCAATGTCCTTCTTGGCCCGCGCCCACGACAGCACACTGTCGGCATTGTCAGCCGCCACAACATGGGCGTCGAGGTACGCGTCAAGGTCGTCCTCGGCAATGTTGCCCTCGGGCGCGACCGTCGGAAGGGTCATGAGCGGCACAGTGCGCAGCGCCGCCGGGGCCTTGTCGTCAGCCTCGAGATGGAACCGCGCCCGGACGGCCGCTGCCGCCAGCCAGTGGGCCGCCGCCCCGGCGTTTCGCGCCTTGACCAGCGCCTGCACGGCCAAAACGTACTTGTGCTGCAGCAGGAAGAGCTCAAAGCCCATTTCCCAGGCGCTGGCGATCTCGAGCGCCCGGGGCGACTCGGAGATCGGCTTCCACAGCTTGTCAGCCTCGGCAACGGGGTCCTCTGCGCTGAGCAGCTCGCGGCCGAGCGGATCAAGGTCCTTGTTCTTCTTCTCCTTCTCCTTTTCGTTCTGCAGCCGCTTGAGCTCCTTGATGCGCTCCTTCTTGGCCTTTTTAAGCGCGCGCTTCTTCTCCGCCTCGTCCATGTCGGCGAACTCGTCCTCGGCCTCGGCGGAGCCGTCTGCGAGCCCCAGGTATATCTTCAGGGCACCCTCGACAGCGCGCACGTACATGGGCTCCGCGTAGAGGTTGTCCTCCCACCGGATCATGTCGAGGTAGGCCCGGATCGTGCCGCGGCGCGGGCAGTAGTAGTGGAAGTCGTACTGGTCTCCCTTGAACTCCTTGAAGACGTTGAAGACGGCGTGGAACCGCTTGAGCGCCAAGCCTTGCTCTCCGAGCCGTGCGTACGACTCTGCCTGCTCAATGAGGAACCACAGCGCCTGCATGTCGTGCAAATCGCCGACCCCCGTGCCGCTCGAGTCGTTTTTCGTGAAAAGGCTCACCGTCTCAATGGCCTTGGCCATTTCTCCGCCACGGAGCATGTACTTGACCGTTTTGGTGTTGACAAACCGGTCCTGGAGGTCGAGCTGCCGCGCCTCGTCCATAGCCTGCCATGCTCCGGCAAGGTCGCCCGCCCGCTTGAGGATCTTGGCCCGCACCATGTGCAGCTCTACCAGCGTCGGAGTGTGCGCAATCGCCTCCTCAATGTACCTGAGCCCCTGTTCGTGGTCCCCGAGGTGGGAGCTGTGCTGGGCGAGGAAGAAGGTCGTCCACACATACGTTGCCGGGTCTACCCCGGACCCGTGGTGCTGCTGAGCCGCGTAATGCGAGCGAATAAACGCGTCAATCGCTTCCCGCTTCGCTGGGTCACTGTACAGTGGCTTGACCATGACAAACAGGCTCGGAACGCCCCGCGCCAGCCGCTCAGAGAGGTACTCCGCCACGGCCTGGGCAAAATCTTCACCACTAAGGAACTCAAACAGCGGAATCTGCCTCGGCGCCTCGCTCTTCGGGTACTTGGCGGCCAACCGGGCATAAAGCAGCTTGCGCAGCCTCGTGTTGTCCTCCCTGACCCCTAGAGCCTCCTCAAGGCCGTGATAGTAGTCTACGCACTCCGGGTTCCGCTTAATGAGCGCCCGGTACTCGCGCTCCGCCTCCCTGAGCCGCCCGAGCTCCAAAAGGTACTTTGCGCGGTACTCGCGCACCGCCAATCGGTCCGTGACTTTGTCGGCAATCGCCTCAAGGCCCTCGAGCGCCTTTCCCACGTCCCCGCTGGCGTACACAACGCGGTTTTTGTAGAGCAGCACCTCCGAGTTCTCGAGATCCGACTTGGGGATCTCCTCCTTGACGGCCTGCTCGAAGCTCGCCAATGTCGTCTCGGCGCCGGCAAAGTCGCCCGCCAAGTGCTGCGCGACCGCCAGCGCCGTCCAGTTCTGCCGGAACCCGGGCTTCTCCTGCAACATGCGCTTGCGCGAAACGACAAGCCCCTCATACTGCCGCGCCTGCATCTGGAGCAGCGACAGGTCGCGCACAATGTTCTGGTTCTGCGGATCGAGCTGCAGCGCCTTGGTGTAGCACTTGCACGCCTCCTCGTAGTTGCGCTCCTGGCGGTGGTAGATGCCGTGGATGTGCCAGCACACGTAGCTGCCGAGGTCCTTGGTGAGGCCCCGCTTGATGTACTCGTGCGCCTCGTCTTTACGCTCGAGGAAGTAGAGGATGAGGCCCTTGACGGCGAGCGTCTCGCCGTGCTCGGGGTGCTTTTTGAGCACCGCCTCCGCGGACTTGAGAGCTTTTTTGTACTGCTTCGCCTCGTACAGCTGCAGCGCCGTCCGGAAGTTCGACGCGTCCTTCGGCGGCAGCGTCCTGTTCTTCGGAATGGCCATTTGTCGTCGCTTTGGTTGGAGTTTTTCGCCAAGTCCCAACCTTGTCGCTCGACGGCGTAGTCGGACTGGTAAATTTTGTTACGCCGTAACAACGCTCCCAACGCCGTAACCCCCAATCGACGGCGTCGTGGACTTGGGGGGCCAGCCCCCCAAACCCCCCGTGGCTGGGGGGAGACCCCCCAGACCCCCCTCTGGGTGAATTGGACGTCCAAGGAGTCTTTTGCGACGGTTTGGAAGGTGAGCGGCCGGGTTTGCCGTCGGAAGCGTTGTTCGAGCGACAATTGGGCCGCAGAGCCCTTTGACCACAGCATGTTGAATGCACTCTACGATTGCTGTACTAAACTTGGAATTGAGTAATTGCTGGCGTTACTTCGACTGTGGAGTGGCCGTAGTCGGACTGGTAGATTTTCTTACGCCGTAACAAAGCTCCCAACTCCGTAACCCCATGCCAACCCCATGCCTCTCTCGATAGCCTTGGGTGCTGTAAATACAGATCGTAGAATTGTAATACTGTACCAGGATTAACAATTGGTTCCCCCGGGTTTTCTATATTGAGGTGATCGTAGAACTACAATACCAGGATTAAAAATTGGTTCCCCCGGATTTTCTATATTGACGTGATGTACATGTACCTCTCGACCCCTCTCTGGTCAATGGCCCGATAGCTTTGGGCAGTTCCGAAATACAAGCCGTCGCACTATATTAACAGGTTAACTATTGGTTCTCTGTGAATTTTCTAGATTGGTGCTCTCTCTTCGGTCACTGCTAAATTCAACTGTCGCATTACGTTATAAGAAGAAAGACAGCAAGATCCAGCCAAGTACAGTAGCTCATGATTTTATGTATTCCTTTTCAATCGCTTGTATCTAATTGCTAGCATCTCTATGAGCTGCGGACCAGCTATGAAAGGGCCCCAATTCATGGCATACTGCCAGCTTTTGTTTTCGATGGGTATGATGGTTTGAGCTCAATTCTTTTCCTTTCAGCTTTACTGGTAAAGTTACGATACACTACCGGTAGCTGTATCACTAGCAATCACTACAATCAACGCAATCAATTACAATCTACGAATCAATGACTGAACATCTGCCGAGTGACCATACAATACTATTGTGAGTCGTGTAAATGGCAGCATTCGTAGAGGGCTAATTATAAACTCGTTCGGATGAGACTGTCCCAACAGAAAGACTCGTTACACCGTAACAAACTACCGCAACAGCTTAGCAGCCACGGGCTACCAACGGGCTTCCAAGGGATGACGTAAAATGGCTTGCTACTTGTTGATAATCGTCAATTCTCGACAATACGTAATACATCAATCATATGCTACTTAAGCATTGTCGGGATGCCCATAGGTGGCGGCCTTAATAGCGTCCGCCTCAAAGCCAGGAATATGAATATACTCAACCCCCGCACTCCTCAGCTTGCCCAGCCCCGTGTTCTTCTTGACAAACGTATCCGGCTCCATCACTCCAACAAACACCGTCTTGATCCGCGTCTTGAGAATCCGGTCGACACACGGCTCGTTGCCGCTCAGCCTCAGCGAACACGGCTCCATCGTAGTGTATATCACCGTCCCCTCGGGCACATCGCTCTCGCCAGTGCGGTCAAAGTACTTTTGCAGCGCACACTGCTCAGCATGAGTATTCCCAGGCAGTTCCCTCGAGTAGCCCGTCTCAAGCACCTTTGAATCCTTCACAAGCACTGCGCCTACGCTGAACGCAGTCTCTGTCGGCCCACACTTGCGCGCCTCGTCCAATGCCATCTGCATAAACGGCCGGTGCGTCTCGAGCGCCCACTCGGGCATGGGCGTCTCGTAGCTCCACGACATGTCCTCCGCGTAGTACCGCTGTGCGTGCAACCACAAATCCAAATCGTTCGGCCCCGGATCAGTGTACAGATCAGCCTCACACACGTCGCACTTGCTCCCGGTGAGCCGCTCGCCGCTGTCTACGTGGTTGTGCGACGTGGTCTCCTGGGTCACTGGGAAGTACCAGCTCTCGGCAACCTTATCTTTGCCCACGCGGTCGAGCCTCGCCGCGACCTCCTTGCTCTCTCCGGCGCCGCCCTTGCCGAGCTGGTTGCCCCACACTGACACGTTGGAGTATATCGGGTCGTTGGCAATGGGGAAGCCGAGGTACTGCAGATGCACCCGGATCTGGTGCGTCCGGCCCGTGAACGGCCTGCACTTGACAATGCTTGTCTGGCCGTCGTAGCTGATGCGCTGGAACGCCGTCTTGGCCTCCCGGCCGCCTGGGTCCACTCGGTTGAGCGCAACCTTGGGGTCGACCGTCGTGAGCGGCTCCTCGCACACAATCTCCTTGCCGGCCGGGAACTCGCCGATTACCCGGGCGACGTACTCCTTGCGCACCTCCCTTGACCGCAATTGCTGGCCCATTTTCTCGGCGCCCTTGGGGTTCTTGGCCATGAACATGAGCCCCGAGGTCAGCTTGTCGAGCCGGTTGCACGGGTGTACGTGGAGCCCGCGCTCGTGCTTGAGGATCATCACCGCAGTGTTGAACCGGTACCGCCCAGTAGGGTGGACAGGCATCCCCGAAGGCTTGTCAATGACCACTAGCTCGTCGTCCTCGTGGACAATTTTGATCTCGCGAGACGTCACCGGCGGCTCGTGCTTGTGTGTGCGGTGGCGCATCTTTTCGCCGTCCCGCAGAACAGTGTCGAGGTCCGCCTGGGTGTCGTTGACGTAGACCTGGCCCTCGGCAATGGCCTTGCGGTAGTACGCCTCGTCCTTATCGCGGAACTCGGACGTGAAAATGTCCAGCAGCTTGCGATCCCGCCATCGCTGCTTGCAGAACGTGATATATGTAAAGTAGTACGGGGGCACCCGCCTCAATGGGCCTTCTATTATGTACTCTGCGCCCTGCGCAATCTCATCTTTAATCGTGACATGTCCTGGGGTGAGCTGGACCTCCGAGTCCATGTGCTGTCGCTTTACGCGGAATCCAGCCTCATCCCTCATGACATTTTCTTTCTTCCTCTCCTGCCTGCTAGACATGCTAAATGATCTTAGTACCCGAGGTCGTAGTCTGGACAAGAGTCTCATTCAATCTGCGGACCAAATGTCAAATTATTTTTTCCCGACCGACATCCCCAGATATTACAATACCGTAGCCCGTTTTCGTTCGTTTAATCAATTACTGTCTATATAGGCAGCCTAAGGGCTGCAATACATAAAACTCCAATCAAAATAATAACAATCGCTTTCAATATCAACTTGAGTCCATCCATCCTATCGCATTCGCCCCAGATATTAGCCCAAAAGTTGGTCATTGGTGCATACACAATTAGTGCAATTGGTGCAGAAGGGTTGTATACAATGACGTGGCGCAGAGTTGTCAATGCAACACTGCCATTGACGTTACAGCCATACGGCAGACTACTGCTCAACGGAGATAGCAGAATGCCCGTATTCGAACATGTGCCGGCTGTCTACTGCGCCGAACGGTGGAAGGGTGGGGAGCGTTGAAATGAGGACTGCATATGAAACGGGTGTGCTTTGAAATGAGGATTTCCTGCAGCCTTGGCCACTGCAAATCTGTGCGAATCTGTGCAAATCTGTACAAATCTGTGCAAATCCGCGAAATGAGGATTGAAATGAGGATCGAAGATACGGCTGAGCCATGTCACCAGTTGCATGAGGCATACGGAGCCGTCCGTCAACATTGAACAGTCAATTTATAATCAATATAGCACTTGTTTAGTTGAGCTGTTTGATAACTGTAAAGTACGGCCATAAGTAATGGATATACGGTATAACGGGTTTATATGGTAGTGGGCAGTAACGCAAATACGCCAGCGCTTGATATACGAGCTAGCCGAAAGAGTGTGACCTGCAGCCGTTATGCAGAGAGACGATCTAGGCCTAACCGGCTGACAGCAAATCATACCGAAAATACCGCTACCGACCTGGTAATCGAATATAAAAACCCCAGCAATTGCTGAACATGTCGACATCATTCGTCTTTTCACATTTCACAATGAGCGTTGGCACTTCTTACTCACCATTCTCATCAATCTCACTCAAACTGATTCGCAGCCCTCCGCAGCTGAGAAGTCAAGAGCTGCTTGTGCTTGTTGACAATCTCACCCACTGGACCTATCTCTACCCCGTAGGGGAGAATGGAGTTGACGACCAGCTAATGAACATGGTATCGCAGACCATTGCGTACGAGTTCCAGCAGCCCGTGCGGCAGGCCGCCCGAAGCTACTTTGCGCGGAACCACATGAAACAACTGTCAAACGCCGGACGGGGCAAAGCAATTGCCGAGAACAATATCATGCGCGCCAAACTTGCAGACATTGAAAGCCAGCTGCGAGAGATCCACACCGATAAAATCACCTACGCCCAGCTGCACGTCAACACATTTGAGGATCCGTGGCTTCAGATGAGCCCGTTCGAGGCCCTTCGAGGGTACAAGTACTGCGGCACTTCGAAGGAGTCGCCGATCCAGCGGCATGTGGAAGTGAGCGCCGATGTGCTTGCAAAGCGCAGTGCTTTGAACCGGTACCGAGGAGCGCTCAAGCGTTAAATATTTAATCCCACGTAAACTCTAAAGAATCAATACGTCTGCAGTGTTTTTAAAGAACCTTGCGTAGGAGATATAGGGCCACTAAGGAGATGAGCAGGTACATGTTGCCAGTTCGGCTGAAAACGAGATACGAGCCCCATGCAATGGCCCCGTCGGCTAGATAGGTAGTCGATCTGTGCCAGTCTCGCTGCGGGTCCAAACCGAGATACAAAAACTGATTTTCAAGGGTGAGATACCCGCTCTCGGTGACGACACTTGGTGGAGGGTCAAACGGGACCGTGATGGAAAGGTACACTGGCTTGTGGTCCGAGCTGACAACATCGCGCAAAGACTGGTATGAGTGGACAGATGCGGCCCCTACTGGATACTGAAGCCACAGAATACGGTCGCACCACGAAGGGTTGCGTTTAGTGTTGTAAATGTGGGTGCCGACGGCGAACTTGTAGCTCGGCATGAACTCAATTGGCGCTTCGGCAAAGCCGTAGAGCACGCGGTTCTTTTCCATCTCAGTAATGAGCTCGTCGTATCTCCTCGAGTCGTCGAGGGAATCCAATAGCCTCTCGGACGACATGTCGACATCGTCGGCGTGCTCTCCTGGGACTACGGGGTTATGTTTCGTGCGGTAGTTGAGGTCGCCGAGGAAAAAAATGTGGTTCCCGGGCTTGTAGAGGCCGAACCCGTCGCTAAAGTCGAGCTTTGTAGCAATGCTGTAAAAGTCTCTGTTTCTGGCTTCGGTGTTTCCTTCGTGGGCGGCGAGGTGTGCGGCGGCAAAGGTGAACTCTGAGCGCTGCGACTCGTGTTCGAGCATGATGCGCGCTCCAGCACCGCCCTTGAGGGACGAATTGATCATGCCGGTGCCAATGGACGCGCTCAGCGCGTGTATTATTTGCACGCTCGAGTGGACGTACACGGCGAGAACGATTGCGCCAATCGACGCGACCTGGGCTCGCGAGTAGTCGTCGCCGATAGCGGCCTCGATTCCACGGAGAACAGGGTCGACGTAGGGGCCAATTCTGCCAAAGCTGGCCTCTTCGACGGGCGCGATCTCTTGGAACGCGGCGACGATGACCTTGTGGCCGTCCGCGTCGGCGCTCTTGATGAGCGCCTGGGACACCATATTCTGGATGTTGGCTTCATCCTGGAGGCGCCTGCCGCAGTTGAACGTGGCCAGAAATATATCTATCGACGACATTATAACCAAGAGGCGATTATATGGTCAGTCTGAAGGTAAAGATAAGATGGATCGGTCCGCCTTGTTTTGGTCCCGATAAGCCTGCCTCTACGCACTGCGGTTCTACCAGGTTATCTGTACCTGATACTACAAGGTGCGGTACAGTACCGCAGTTATATTTGCAAGTAGTGTTCATTTATACATATATAACCTCTATATATACCATGTTTAAATGCCCGTAAACCAGAGAGACAAGTTAGACCATTACAGCGATAGCAATTGGCGCAATATCACGAGCAAGTTCTACAGCGCCAGTAATCGTATGGTACCCTCTTTCCAGCAGGTTACATTCCACGCCTATTAGATGCATTGAGGAATTTTATAGTCCTTCACACCCAAACATCCAGGGACCGTCCCGTACCTATACGGCAAGTACAATCGACGCTAAACACTGCCAGACAGCCCAATTGCATTCAAAATTCATACTCGGTGGGACTTGCATTGGTCTTTCGCGTATCAATCGCACTGCCTTCAGTCTCTTAGACGGCCTATATATGGTGTAGCATATTCGCACGTCGATTTACTGTATTCTCAGATCCATTAAATCCCTATGCTATTCCAATAAATAAACTAAATAAAATGCTGTGGTTGAATCTGCTAGAGCATTACCGTGCCCTAGTTCTCTTCGATTTCTTCTTTTGGGGATTTCGTCTTTCCGAGCTATGAGCGTGTCGCTTCTTTGATTCCGCTGCTACCAGCTCGTCAAACTTATGATCTAACTCAGACTGGATTGAGATATATCCATCTGTGCCCTCTGGTTCCACCTCATCAAAAATAGCCGAAAAATAACCCGGATGTTTTTTTTGCTTCTCAAACTCTCTCTTCGTGAGCTCAGTGCCATACGTCTCGTGTAACCACCGAACCCAGGGCCAGTCCACAAAGCGATGAAATCCATACCTTTCTAGTTCATTCTTACACCAAACAATCACCGGAGAAGTCAACACCCCTGGAAAATGATGCGGTTCCCATAATTGTGGAGGTTGAATGTCAGGGCTGAACACCACAGCATATAGGGCCCACACCACGAGTTTGATATCGGTTCTTTCAGTAAGGATAACACTTCCCGTGCTGAACCCGAAATCCAAAGAAATTCCTTTAGAATCGAATGTTCCATAAACGGAAATGACATTTTCCATTAGTTTCTTTCTCTCTTCTTGGGTGAGCTTTTTCGGACTCAGCTTATTGAGCCCAGTCCCTTCAATGTACTCCCTTAGCACCACTCGAACTTCACGCTCCTTGTAGTCCGGAAAGCCCTCGACGGGCACCTTGAAGGTGTAGCTGCCATAAAACTTGGGAATCAACTTGCCTTGGAAATCTTTTAAAACGTTGTACGACAAGACAGTAGAAATGTAGGCTACATCAGCATCTATGATGTCAAATAAAATGGGGTCGAATACTTCGGCCACAATATCCAATCCCTCTGTATCCTTAGCTATTCCCGGCAGGCTCTTGGATATTATAACGCCGCGGAATAAATGCGGTCTGTCGTATTGAGGGGGGTACGCAAGGTTGCTAAGCAGTTTGATTTTTATCTCCTCTCCGCCATCTTTGCCAGGGAGAGGGGGCAAGGGAAGTATCATTTCGAGAGGAGTAGGAATATCAGGGCGATCGTACGGTATAAAGGTGTAACGAGTGTTATAGGCTTCAGTCCGTTGCGGGGGAACATGGCTGCGAAGCGTCAACTCCTCGTTAAATGGATACCAGTCTGGGTCCAGGAAGTCACCAATGCGTGCATACTCTATGATATTATCGCTCATGGTTCTCAACTACAGTATGTCAGAAGGGAAAACCTTAATGTGGCACATAGAAATCTATATTGCGGGAGATATCTGGTACCGGTAAATGCATTTCTTTCACCACGCTGAAAGATTGCGGATTTATAAAATATAATTTTGCTTTAAAGGGCCTAGTCTCTCAGAATATGAATGTCGTACCAGTGTACAGAATGAAATCTGTCTTATAATGTGCAGCGTATGGTACAGTTGGCACGCTACACGACGAAAGCAAGGAACCATTGGAGGGATTTTCGCATCTTTTCGGGGCCTCCGGTATATAAGCCTGTAATGGTTCTTTATGGTGTTACGAATGCCTCACTATTTAGTCTCCATTGAGGAGAAGATGAGGCTGTTGAATCTAGGGAAGGGGAAGATTTTTCATCTGATGCTTAGGGAGGTGCATGTGTGATTCCGTTCATTGGTAGTGGTCTGTGGGAATGGAGGACGACTTTGCCGGAAGGGTCCTGAGAATATTCAAAGATACTCCATTAGTCAAAGGCATTGCGGTTCTCTGGATAAGAATTCAGTAGGCTGGCTGGAGGATGAGTGAAGATTTGGGCTTGCATTTATCCCGCGCCGAGATGAGGTTTGGCTTTTCGCGGTTGCCCTAGTCCATTGAAGACGAAGTAATTACAGGACATGATATGAATCAAAAAGACAAGGGGGCAAGTCCCATTGAGCCCCATTATAGACGAAGCGATTGAGCGAGATTTTGTAAGACTGGAGGGCAAGATCCCCTTGCAATGAGGAAAAAAGTATGTGATAAAATGAGTAGACCCCCATTGTGTCGGAGCAATTGAGGCAGGCCCCTTAGGACCCCCCTACTGAGGATGAAGGAATTACAGGATATGATATGAATTAGACAGACGAACCCCCATAATAGTGAAGCAATTGAGCAAGATGAAATATTTTACAAGACTGGGGGGCAAGCCCCCCTAGGACCCCCCCATTGAAGGCGAAGGGATCAAAGGACTGGTATATGATATGAGAGGCAAGAGGACAAGCCCACTTGAGTCCCCATTATAGTCGAAGCAATTGAGGCATATGAAATGTTTTACAAGAGTGGGGGCAAGCACCCCTAGGACCCCCATTGAAGACGAAGGAATCAAAGGACCGGTGTATGGTATGAATTAGAAAGACAAGGGGGTAAGCCCCCTTGAACCCCCATTATAGTCGAAGCAATTGAGCGAGATGAAATATTTTACGAGACTGGGGGGCAAGCCCCCCTAGGACCCCCCATTGAGGACGAAAGAATCAAAGTAACAGAATATGATATGAATTAAAAAGACAAGGGGGCAAGCCCCCTTGAACCCCCCTCCTACCCTACTTGCAGTAGGATGTACCAGTACATGGTAGTCTAAAAGGGAGTGGTGTACCTGACAATAAGAGTTGTATAGGTAGGGTACGGGGTTAGTCCTTTTCCCCGGTAGGCTGTTAGAAGGCATTGTTACGCTGTTGGGAGGAGTTGTTACGTGTGGGGACAAGAGCCAATTGGGAAGGGGGGTCTGGGGGGTACCCCCCCAGCCACGGGGGGTTTGGGGGGCTGGCCCCCCAAGTACACGAGGAGGGTCTAACACGAAGTGGTTCTAACACGAAGCGGTTCTAACACGACGAGGTTCTAATGGGGCTGCTTGGAGAATGGATGGCGGTGGAAGGTGTGGAAGGTTGAGGAGTTAACATAACCGGCACAGCCGCGCGGTGCGGTTACAAAAGGCAGCGGCGGCCGGGGCAAGTTGCCACCTTACCATCCACATTAAGCAAACGCGAGAGATGAAGAGCGAGGACGACAAGAAGCCGCGGCTGGCGGACCCATCGGGCGCCGAGACGAAGGAGGACGAGATTGCGACTGCGATTCTGCGCAAGAAGAAGAAGGACAATGCGCTGGTGGTGGACGACGCGGTGAACGACGACAACTCGGTCATCTCCATGTCGCCCAACACGATGGACCTGCTGCAATTGTTCCGGGGCGACACGGTGCTCGTCAAGGGCAAGAAGCGCAAGGACACGGTGCTCATTGTGCTTGCCGACGAGGAGCTCGAGGACGGCGTGGCGCGCGTCAACCGCGTTGTGCGCAACAACCTGCGCGTGCGGCTCGGCGACGTTGTCACGGTGCACCCGTGCCCGGACATCAAGTACGCGAAGCGCATTTCGTGCCTGCCGATTGCGGACACGGTCGAGGGCCTGACGGGGTCGCTGTTTGACGTGTACCTCAAGCCGTACTTTGTCGAGGCGTACCGCCCCGTGCGCAAGGGCGACATGTTCACGGTGCGCGGCGGCATGCGCGCGGTCGACTTCAAGGTGGTCGAGGTGGACCCGCCGGAGTACGCCATTGTCGCGCAGGACACTGTGATCCACTGCGAGGGCGAGCCCATCAACCGCGAGGACGAGGAGAACAACCTCAGCGAGGTGGGCTACGACGACATTGGCGGCTGCCGCAAGCAGATGGCGCAGATCCGCGAGCTTGTCGAGCTGCCGCTGCGGCACCCGCAATTGTTTAAGAGCATTGGTATCAAGCCGCCGCGGGGCATTCTCATGTACGGCCCTCCGGGCACCGGTAAGACGCTTATGGCGCGAGCGGTGGCCAATGAGACGGGCGCGTTTTTCTTTTTGATCAACGGCCCCGAAATTATGTCGAAAATGGCCGGCGAGTCCGAATCGAACCTGCGAAAGGCGTTTGAGGAGGCGGAGAAGAATGCGCCGGCCATTATTTTCATTGATGAGATTGATTCCATCGCGCCCAAGCGAGACAAGACCAATGGCGAGGTTGAACGGCGTGTCGTGTCGCAGCTGCTGACGCTCATGGACGGCATGAAGGCGCGGTCCAACGTTGTTGTCATTGCCGCGACAAACCGACCCAACTCGATCGACCCGGCGTTGCGGCGATTTGGCCGATTTGACCGTGAGGTTGACATTGGCATTCCCGATCCAACGGGCCGGCTCGAGATTTTGCGCATCCACACGAAGAATATGAAGCTCGCCGACGATGTCGACCTGGAGACGATTGCGGCTGAAACGCACGGTTATGTGGGTTCTGACATTGCTTCTCTTTGTTCCGAGGCGGCCATGCAGCAGATTCGAGAAAAGATGGATCTCATTGATCTTGAGGAGGAGACGATCGACGCCGAGGTGCTCGATTCGCTTGGGGTGACAATGGAGAACTTCCGATTCGCTTTGGGCATCTCCAACCCATCGGCATTGCGGGAGACAGTTGTCCAGTCGGTCAACGTCACTTGGGACGACATTGGCGGCCTCGACAAGATCAAGCAGGAGCTCAAGGAGACGGTCGAGTACCCCGTGCTGCACCCCGAAATGTACACCAAGTTTGGCCTTTCGCCGTCAAAGGGCGTGCTCTTCTACGGCCCGCCCGGTACCGGTAAGACGCTGCTCGCCAAGGCGGTCGCCACCGAGGTGTCGGCCAACTTCATCTCCGTCAAGGGCCCCGAGCTGCTCTCCATGTGGTTTGGCGAGTCCGAGTCGAACATTAGAGACATATTCGACAAGGCCCGTGCCGCGGCCCCCTGTGTCGTGTTCCTCGACGAGCTCGACTCGATTGCAAAGTCGCGTGGCGGCTCGGTCGGCGACGCCGGCGGCGCCTCGGACCGCGTGGTCAACCAGCTGCTGACCGAGATGGACGGCATGAACGCCAAGAAGAACGTGTTTGTCATTGGCGCCACGAACCGGCCCGACCAGATTGACCCGGCGCTGCTGCGACCGGGGCGGCTCGACCAGCTCATTTACGTGCCGCTGCCCGACGAGTCGAGCCGACTCTCGATCCTCAAGGCCCAGCTGCGAAACACGCCGCTCGAGCCCGGCCTCGAGCTCGGCGAGGTGGCAAAGTCCACCGCGGGCTTCTCGGGCGCCGACCTGAGCTACATTGTGCAGCGCTCGGCCAAGTTTGCCATTAAGGACTCGATCGAGGCCCAGATCACGGCCGAAAAGGCCGCCCAGGAGGCCGGCGAGGAGGCCGACGTGGCCATGGAGGACCCTGTGCCTTACATTACGCACGAGCACATTGAGGAGGCCATGAAGACCGCCAAGCGCTCCGTCTCCGATGCCGAGCTCAGAAGATACGAGGCTTATGCCCAGCAGTTGCAGGCATCCAGAGGTCAGTTCACCAATTTTAGATTCTCGGACTCCAACCCATTGAACGGTGGCTCCGCTGCTGATGCCCCAGCTGGTGCTGGCAGCGCTTTCACCGGTGGTGAAGAGGATGATGATCTCTACAGTTGAAGGTGAACTGGAAAGGGGTGGGGGCTACTGTGGTTGTTGTATTACACATTTGTTTTCGATTTAACTTAATAAAAGATGACTCAATATATATATGTTACATTGTAACCAAAACAGTGTATTTCCTAGTTTTGTACATATCTTTAACCTTATAAAGCACGCGTGAAAAACCAATAAAATCATAAACACCATGTCTAACTAACCAGATCCCGACGATTA